>BCLG01000237.1:78972-89449 GCA_001602295.1 Zoysia matrella | reverse complement strand
TGCAAGGGCTGCGCGGAGTAGGGGATAGGGCGGTGCGGTGCACGGCACGGCGCGGGACGAGGTGTTGGGCGAGGCGGCGCAGTGTTGGGGAGGCGCAGAGGCGGTTGCGGCTAGCAAGGCGGCGGGCTGGAGGCAGCTGGCGCAAGAGGCGGCTGGAGACAGCTGGCGCCAGAGGCGGCTGGAGATGGGGTGGCCGGCGGCTAAGGTTGGGGAGGCACGCCCGGGGCAGGGCTGGCTGGCGGCTAGGGTTAGGAAAGCTTTTAGAGGTGGCGTGGTGGGTGGGGGTGAAGGGCTGCCGTTGGATCGAAGTGAAATCGACGGCCGAGATCGCGAGAAGGTTAGCAGGCCGACTGGGCCAAATGAGAGAAAGGAAATTCCAGCCCAACGAAGATACGGGCTGTTACAAAATTTCTCCATTATCCACAGACGCCATTCTTACAAAAAAAAAACGCCTAGGGATAATGTCCAGATCTCTTAAAAAAATGCACATAAAGATGCCTTAGTTGGCTGCGCCCTTAGGCGGGCCGTGCCGTACCGGGCCAGCCTGATTGCCCAGGACGAAGCTGGGCAGCACAGCCACGAACCAATGTACCCTTTGAAACACGACAATTTCATACAACTAGTTTTAATATTCGTGCTAATGCTACAGTTTAAAAAATATTAACTTAAAAATAATATATTGATATTAAAATAAATTTGTTTTGTTTTTTAACAACTTTTTTTGAATCTCATATATTTGTCTCGGGTAGTTGTGTTTTGTTAACTAACAACTGTTTGTGTGGGTTAAAAATTTGAGGGATTCGGAAGAGCTCATTCATTAGATTTGATTTGTAAAAGGTGTCTATGAATCGATCAGATTGTAAAAGGGATAATTCTGAGTGCATTTCTTGTGTGCACGTAGTATAACCTATCTCCGTTGAAATATTTTACACATACATATAAAAGAAAAATTGTGATTCTTAAGAAGAGTAAGAATCAGTCAGCAGGAGCCCGGCTTGATTATTCCATTATCTGAAAAAAGGAATTTCTTATGCCGGCTTTTGACCTCAAAGACAGACACTAAATCCTACTCATCCATTTGCATGTCTCTGTTGGTTCACACACGGAAGTTAATTTCAAGAAACAGATGAGATCCAGACATAAAATCTTCTAGGATTACATCACAGATCTCTGTTGGTTCACACATCAACTGTACTCACCCATTTACATTTTTTTCATGATGCTGGTAGAGACGAGCTGCTGAATACCCTTTCCTTCGCCTTATGTGCCTGAAAAATTAATTGCAAGCATGTAGGAAATGAGAGTATCACTTATCTGTATTTGGTTCATAACGAAAAATGTATAGCTCCTTACTTCCTTCTCCCAGTCGATGAACCACAATACAAATCCAAGCGTCGTGAGCTTCGTGAGGCTTCCGCAGATGATGCCGAGCCAAAGGCCCTGTACAAGGAAGAGAGACACCAAAGTTTCAGTGTTGTCGTCGTCGTCGTCGTTCAGATGATTTGCGAGGTCAGGTCGGGCAGAGGGGCTACCACTCCATTCAGATGTAGAACAAATCCAAGCAGGACGGCCATTGGAATGCCTGCGAGGTAGAACGCTCCGAGGTTCACCACGGCGCCGATCATCTGCATGCCTGCACCCCATGAGCACGCCTGCAAATTAAGTCCAGCGCAGCCACCAGATCATATCAGATGATCGCGCTCTCCCTCTCTCTCTATCTATCGTGTACTCCCTTCGCTCTCAAATTATTGTCGCTGGTTAGCTGAGATTTGAACTAATTAGCGACAACAATTTTACAACGGAGGTTGTATGTTTAACGACCTCACTCATAAGGAACTGAACTCTCACCTGAAAGAGAGCAGTGGAGCCCGTCGACGACGAAGGCTATTCCGAGAACCGGCATCACCCGGGCAATGTACGCCACGACCTCCTGCTCATCGCTGTACATGTACCCCCAAACGCTTCGCAGCAGCGTCATGGTCAGGATCACCACCGTTCCTTCAGATAAGGTCATACACATGACGATTCTGCTAGCCAATTTGGCAGCCTGAGGCCTCCCAGCGCCGAGCTCGTTCGAAACGCGCGTGCTGCGTGGAGAAGAAAGGGAGAATCGGTCAGTCACCTAATTTTCGTATGGAAGCCAGGAACAAATATTTATTTAGTCAGGTTTCTTTGCTCTTGATAGGCACCTTACTGCACTGCTAAGTCCGTATGGTATCATATAGAGCAGAACCTCGGTGTTTAGGCTGCAAATTGAGCAGTAGGGCAGTAAATTTGTTGCAGCAAATTGGAGGAAAACATAACTGTTTTCTAGCACATAATTATCATAAGAATTGTAACTAGTGTATGCACCTGATCGACAGCACTGAGGTTTCCAGTTTAGGATTGGCAAGAGACCAGACAGCAGGAGCATAAATTCAAATGACCACCACTCCAAGCTGCACAGAAGAGAAAATTAATGAATTCCCATAGCAAGAAATGTGAGCAAAAACTATAGAGATCGATTTGTTGGCTCCAAGTCGTCATCGCACCAGATCATCATCGCTGACGGCACGGCGAGCTCGGCGAACTGTCTCAGCCCCTGGAACGCCTCCCGGGAGAATCCGTTCCATGTTTCCTTGCAAGCGCTCGGCTCGACACCCTGACGTACGCGACGAGTATGGCGAGGTTGACGGTCCACGCGACGGCGTTGCTCAGCGCGGCGCCCCTGCTGCCCATGCCGGCCTTGTGCACCAGCGCCCAGCACACGAGCGGGTGGCAGAGCGCCGCGACGGCGGAGCTCGCGGTGACGGGGAGCACGACGCTCTGCGTCTGGAGGAATCGCATGTGGCACTGCAGCGGCACGACCGCCACGAGCGACGGGATCAGCCACCGCGCGTACGAGCCGGCCTCCGCGGCGATGTCCGGGTCCTGGCCGAGGAACAGCAGGATCCGGCCGGCGAACGCCCAGGCCACGGAGATGGGAACGCAGGCGAGAGCGAGCACCACCATCGCGTGCTGCTTGTACACGCCGAGCAGGCGGTGCTGCCGCGCGCCGAACGCCTGCCCGGAGAGCGTGTCCAGCGCGGTCGCCATGCCGGTCTGCGATACGAACGACAAGCTAGGGGTCACTCAGGTCAGGCGCGCCCTGCGGCCAGGCTAGTACAGAAGCGGATCGAGAAGAGGAGGAAGGGAACGAGGACGCTGTAGCCGGTGACGTTGGCGAGGGACGTGGCGAGTGAGGCGCCGGCGAGGGGGAGCTCGCCGAGGTGGCCGACGAACATAAGGGACACCATGTTGACCACGAACTGCAGCACGCAGCTGGCGACCATGGGCACCGCGAGCCGCGCTAGCCGCTGCGCCTCTGCCACGGCGGGTCCGCACCGCGCATGGCCTGCCGTTGCATTTTCCGCGATCAGTGGGGCGTGGACCGCCGCGCCTGCCTTGTCGTCCATTGCTGGATGCGCGCCGCCGCGATGTCTTCCACGACGAGAGTCCACAGCGAACGGAACGGAACAAGGGAAGATGCTACCGCAGCCATTAATTTGGAAAGGTATTTTTCTGCTCACTTCCGATCCAGATGAGATCTGCTGACAACTACTCCTAATTTACTTCGATTAACAAATACTAAACCGGGTTCTTTATCTGCTGTCGCTCTGCACCCCAGCTGGATATGGATGTTGGCATGGATGCGGCTACTGCTCCCATTTATAAAAGAACGGTTTAAAAGGGCATGACCTGAATTTGTTGCTAGATCTTCCTGCAAGCGCTGGAGACCAAGAGCGGGAATGTGTCATTATTTGCAAGGTGCATCAATCTTCATCATTTCAACTGAGCAATTGGTAAAACTGTTACTAAAAGATTTCATGATTTAGGTTTTTTTATGCTATTAGTACACAAAGAAATATAAATAGATCATCCAGTATCAGGACGAGGACAAGCCAGCCTACTAGGCCACAGTGTAGCTCTATTAAAAGTTTATAACTATGCCGTTAACAAGGTTTTCTACCCTTGCCTAATACCAGTATCAAGTCTCCTTATGTTAAAATGTAAGTGAATTGTTCATCTTTCTTCACCAACTTAGATCCTGTTTGGCATGCAGAAATTTTTTCTGTTTTTGTGTTTTTTCCTGTAAAAATGAACTGATTTCTATAAAATTTCTGTAAAATTCTAGCGTTTCAAATGGGGCTTTAGCATGTTTTGACTTCTTCCATTACTCCTTTATTAGTATCGAGATAGTATACCCGGGTATTTACGGACCCGGCCTCTACGTGAAAGCCCAGCTGCGACCTACAGCCCACGAAGGGCTTAAGCAAATCAACTTCCAGGACGACAACCCGGCCCCCAGGGATGGGGGAACCCGAGCCGGCTGCTTTCAGCACTTGCAACAGAATCGCTAACACAGTCCGACCCCTAAATGCTGGGACTGGACGACGACAAGACTTGGCCGCCCATCCGAGAGCCAGCCGCCGCTCCAACGGTCAAGCTTGAAGGACAGAGATTCCTAATGACGTACAGCAGGAGGAAAAGCAGCTCTGAAGGAGGTATAGCAACCAGGCTAGGGTCGTAAAGCATTCTAGAAGCACGTAAAGCAATCCGGCGACAAACCCACAGAAGACTGCGGCCCCACCGGTCAAGGGTCACTCGTTTCTGTATGCACAAAGCCATATAACCCCGGTCCGGCTCTATATAAATGGGGCACCGAGGACGCTAGTCTAGGAGTCATTCAGTTCTACCCCACACACACACCCCACCCACAATCATAGGGGCTCCTATCCATGTGAGGCCCCTCCGCCATCGTACTCGTGTTCTTGAGTTCATACGATTCGATCTCCCTCTCGATCTTGGAAGGGTATTACGCCTCGACGGCGGCCCAGGCTAACTCTTGAGTCTTTTGTAGACTAGGCCATTACGAATACGAAGAGCGCACCGATACACCCTCTGATTACGTAAATTTTACTGTGCCGGTAGTCAGAACACCGACAGTTGACGCTCCAGGAAGGAGGTTTTCGTGGTGCGTTTTTGCTTCGCTTTTTGATGGCTTCGATTTTCGCCTTGGTGGGAGAGACTTTGATCTCTCATCTGCGTTTTGGGATTTGCGGTTGCCATCGCTCATGATGGTCGATCGTGTAACATCCCCGTTTTCGCTGTTGGCCAGGCCTTTCGTTTTGGGGGCCTGGTTTCGTCGTTGAAAACAGCGGCGAGCTTTGTCTTCAGGCTTTGTGCAAGCGGCGCTCGCTTCGCTGTCGTTCGCCTCGTCGTCATCTGCCTCACGATGTGCTGGACCATGACTCGGCTCGGGACTGCTTCATGCTACAGTCTCCCAAGGCCGCGGAGAACCCAACTCTTGGCAAGGCTCTTGATGATGACTCTTCTCCGCGCTCTTTCCATCGTCGAGGATGCCCTCTGACTCAAATCTGCAGCCGAGGGTGATGCTTCGGGTAAACGTGCCGCTGCGACGAGCGGTAGCGCCCGAGCCCGGGCTCGTTCCACTTATCAGCAGATTATGGATGACGGCACGCCCGTCTTCAACCTGCCGTACGAGAACCTGGTGGCGGCGGCTTACGTCCTTCACGAGTCCACCACGCCCGACAACCCCATGCTTAAGGAGACCTACGATCGTTTGCGCGTCTTCCTCGACGGCGCGCTTTAACAGCACTTCGAGGCGCGCAGCTCTCACCGGCCAAGCGTCGACCGACGAAGTCCGGCCCACGACAGCCGCCGAGGTGCGAGATCCGTATCCACTGCTGGCAACGTTTGCCAGCGCCTCGGGAAGCATCGTGATGCTCGTCACACCATCGACGCCGAGTCCAGGCGGGAACGATCTCCCAACCGTCGCGGTCGTCGATGCAGCTACGACCGCATTCGGAGCCTCAATCCAGATGAGGTTGGGCCTCGAGTGTTCCGGTCTCAGATCCGGAGAGCACCTTTTCCGCAGAGATTCCGCGCTCTGACCAACATCGTCAGATACACCGGTGAGACCAACCTTGCTCACTGGCTCGAGGATTATCGTCTTGCATGCAAAGCTGGGGGCGCGGATGACCTATTCGCTATCCAGTACCTGCCACTCTTCCTGTCCGACTCGGCCAGGGGGTGGCTCGAGCACCTTCCCGAGGGCAGCATCCGCAACTAGTCCGACCTCCGCCGGGCCTTCGTCGATAACTTCTAAGGGACCTACACGCATCCGGGTAACTACTGAGCCATGAAGAACTGCAATCAGAACCCCGGCAAATCGCTCCGTGACTACATCCAGCATTTTTCGCGCAAGCAAAATGAGTTGCCTGACGTGAGCAAAGCCGACGTCATCAACACCTTCACTTGCGGCACGACATCCAAGGCACTCGACCATAAGCTGGGGTGTAAAAATCGTCGAGTGACGCGCGCTCTTCTCGACATCGCCACCACGTTCGCCACCGGGGAGGAGACCGTCCAGGCCAGCTTCAACCGGTATCGGACCAAGGACAAGGACAAGTCCAAGACCAACAGCAAGAACGACAACAGTTCCGACCGGCACTCCGACCGCAGGGACGATCAATCGGGGGTGGCTCGAGCCACAAGAAGCAGAAAAACCGCCGACAAGATGAAGAGTTCGTGGGCGTCACCGAGCGACAGCACCGACCACACGACCACAACAACCACTTCGAAAAGATACTCGACAAGCCCTGCACCAACCACACGACCCCCGTCAAACACACCTTACGAGACTGCCACCTGATGCGGGCGTTCTTAAGGACAGAGAAGCTCATTTCGAAGTGGTCAACTTCTCCGGTGCCTACCACGTCATCCTTGGCCGACTCTGCTACGCCAAGTTCATAGCTGTCCCCAGTTACATCTACCTCAAGCTCAAGAAGCCGGGGCCCAAAGGCGTCATTACTATGACGTCTTGCTTCAATCACGCTCTCGTTTGCGAGCAGGAGAGCTACGAGCTGGCTGTTGCCTTCGCAGGGTTGGCTCAGCTTGAGGAGATCCGCAAGTCCAAGGTGTTGGCCAAGACCCTCGACTCCAAGCCTTCAACCTCTACGTCCTTCGAACCAGCCAACGAATCCAAGGAGATCATCCTCGACAACGCCAATCCGACCAAGAAGACCAGGATCGGGACAACGCTTTCTGTCAAATAGGAAAGCGCGCTCATCGACTTTCTCATCTGAAATCGAGATTTTTTCGCCTGGGCACCATCTGATATGCCGGGCATCTCGAAGGAGGTCACCGAGGACTCCCTCGACATCCTTCTCGGGTCTCGATCGGTGAAGCAATGTCTTCGACGCTTCGGCAACGAGAAGCACCGCGCCATTGGAGAGAAAATCACCAAACTGCTAGATGCTAAGTTCATCTAAGAGGTCTACCACCCCGAGTGGCTGGCCAACCCTGTAATGGTTAAGAAGAAGAATAGGAAATGGAGAATATGCGTTTATTATACGAATCTCAACAAAGCATGCCCAAGGGATCCGTTTCCTTTGCCGTGCATAGATCAGGTGGTCGACTCCACCGCCGGCTACCATCAGATATCCATGCGCGGCTCTGACCAGCCGACTACGTCTTTCATCACCGTTCGGCTCGTTCTGCTACGTCACCATGCCATTCGGCCTCAAGAATACCGGCGCAACGTATCAGCGCTGCATGCAGAAGTGCTTACACGACAACCTAGGTTGAAATCTGGAGGTCTACGTCGACGACATCGTCATCAAGACTCAGCAAGCTGCCAACCTCATCGAGGACCTAGAGGAGACCTTCGCCAACCTCCGGAAGTTCCGCATCAAGCTCAACCCCGAGAAGTGCGTCTTCGGCGTCCCCTCCGGCAAGCTTCTTGGGTTCGTCATCTCCGAGCGCAGCATTGAGGCCAACCCCGAGAAGATCGCTGCCATCCGCAATCTCGGGCCCATCTACAACGTCATGGGGGTCCAGAAGCTCACTGGATGTTTGGCGGCGCTCAGCCGCTTTATCTCCCGACTGGGTGAGAAGGCCATACCCATTTACCGACTCCTTCGAAAGTCCGATCGCTTCACATAGACCGCCGAGGCCCAGGAAGCGTTCGAGCAACTCAAGACCATACGATCTACCCCGCCGGTCCTAACCTCTCTGACCCCCAGTGAGCCACTTCTCCTCTATATTTCTGCAACTGCGAAGGTTGTCAGTACCGTCCTCGTTGTCGAGCGGTCGGAGGAAGGCTGGGCCTTGAAGGTCCAATGGCCCATCTACTTCATCAGTGAGGTATTGGCCAATGCCAAGACTCGCTATACTCAGGTGAAAAAGCAGCTCCACGCCATCCTCATCACCAGCTGCAAGCTCCGCCACTACTTCGATAGCCATTCTATCCGAGTGGTGACAAGCTTCTCGCTCGGGGAGATCATCAATAACGAAGATGTGGTCGAGCGCATCGCCACATGGGCTTTGGAGCTCATGGGCCACGACATCACCTACGTGCCTCGGCAAGTCCTCGAATCGCAGACCCTCACCGACTTCTTCACCGAGTGGACCGAAACTCAAGAACCACCGGCCCCCACCGACTTTGAGCACTGGACCATGTTCTTCGATGGCTCCTGCCGACTGAGAGGCTCGGGGGCTGACGTCGTCCTCATCTCACCCAAGGGAGACAAGTTCCGGTACATCTTGCAAATTCATTTCCCTGCCTCCAACAACGCCGCCGAGTACGAAACTCTGTTCCATGCCCTCCGAATGGCCATAACACTTGGCGTCCGACGGCTCTACGTCAAGGGCGACTCCGAGCTCGCCGTGAACCAAGTTATGAAGATATGAAGCTGTTGAGACCCCAAGATGGAGGCTTACTACCAGGAAGTTCGCAAGCTCGAAGACAAGTTCGACGGGCTCAAGCTCTATCATGTTCTACGCCGCAACAATGAAGCGGCCGACACCCTGACCCGATGGCCTCGGGGCGAGATCCGGTCCCCAACGACGTTTTCCTCGAGGTCCTCTCCAAGCCAACGATCAAGCTCAAGGATGATGCCGTCGACCCCCAGGCCAAGGCGGCAGTCGACGAGCAAACTCTGACCCCTGCGGTGGAGGTTATGGCCATCGTCTCCGATTGTCACAAAAAATCTTCGTCTTTCTCCAAGATGGCACTCTTTCGGCCGACACCAATGAGACCCGACGGGTCTCACACCGAGCCAAAGCCTACGTCATCATCAACAACGAGCTCTACAAGCGGAGCCCCAGCGGCGTTATCCAGCGCTGCATCCCTCAGGCAGAGGGTCTCCATCTCCTCGACGATATTCACTCAGGCATTTGCAGGCATCATGCTGCCCCGAGGACCCTGGTCAGGAAAGTTTTCCGCCAAGGGTTCTACTGGCCTACGGCGGTCTCCGACGCCGAGAAGCTCGTTCGCTCCTGCAGAGGCTGTCAGTTTTATGCCTGCCAGACGTATTTGCCGGCCCAAGAACTACAAACGATTCCGATCACATGGCCCTTTGCGGTCTGGAGGCTCGACATCCTCGGGCCTTTTCGACCAGCACCCGAGGGCTTCACCCACCTCTTCATCGTCGTCGGCAAGTTCACCAAGTGGATCAAGGCTAAGCCGGTCCCTTGCATTAGCTTCGGCCGTGCCATCGAGTTCATCCGCGACATCATTTGCCGGTTCAGAGTCCCGCACTCCATCATCACCAACAACGGTACATAGTTTAGCGGCCACGTTTTTCAAGAATTCTATGAAGAGTATCACATCTGACTCGACTTCGCTTCTGTGGCCCATCCAAGGACCAACGGTCAGGTTGAACGCGCCAATGGGATGGTGCTCCAAGGATTGAAGCCTCGGATCTGCGACTCCGTCAGGTAGGCGGCCGGGCGGTGGGTCAAGGAACTCCCGTCCATGTTGTGGGGACTACGAGCTACCCCCCACAGAACCACAGGGTTTACCCCCATCTTCATGATGTTTGGAGCTGAGGCCGTGCTGCCAACCGACCTCGATTACAACTCCCCGAGGATTCGAGCCTACGACGAAGAAAGGTCGAAAGTGGCGCGGCAAGACGCCCAGGACCAGCTAGATGAAGCACGCGACGTGGCGATCCTACGATCAGCCAAGTTCCAGCAAAGCCTGCGATGACTACACGCTCGGCGCGTCAAAGGTCGAGCCTTTAACGTCGGTGATCTTGTACTAAAGAGGGCTCAAGACAAGACCGACCACCACAAACTGTCACCCCCGTGGGAGGGGCCCTATGTAATCAAGCGAGTCTTAAGATCCGGCGCAAACAAGTTGGCGACCGAGAGCGGCAGGGAGCTAGCCTATGTCTAGAATATCGAGAACTTGGGTCGTTTCTACGCATAATAAAATTAGCTAAGTTTTTTGTGCACATCTCATTTTCATTTACTTAACTACTTTGGCCGGCCACCCTTCGTCGCCTGGGGGCTACTCTTAGTGTCCCAGTCCAAGGGTTGGATCGTTCGCCCCTTTCGTTTTTTCAAGGCTCCGTGCCTCGTCTTTCGCTAAGGGTCCGTGCCTTGCATTCCGCCAAGTCTGGCGCCTCGTCATCTCTAAGGCTTCGTGCCT
>BCLG01000237.1:64039-78727 GCA_001602295.1 Zoysia matrella | reverse complement strand
TCCTCGTGGCTAACGATTGACGACCCGGCATTGGTGACGCTCTACGGCTGTTCGGCCGTAGAGCGTCACCAATGCCGGGTCGTCAATCGTTAGCCACGAGGAAAGACTTAAACAAAACCGACACTCGACCCTACGAGCTATACCCGACCTAGTCGCTCAATCAACGCCCAACAGATTACGAAAAATGCTAACTGTGAAACACTATCGACAGCACTGAAGGGGTCAAAAATAGCGATTCGCATAACAACAAACATGAAAGTTCACATTGTTTTGCAGAAAATTATTTACAAACAGTTCCTAAAACGACAGATACACTACACGCGAGGAGACAAGTGCCCAAAGCATTCCCGAAGGAAGTTCTACCTCTGGTAACCGGCGATGATGTCCCGAGTTTGGGGCTTCACTTCGTCGTGCAGTCTCAGTATCTCCGCCTCTAACGTCCCAGCAGCGAATCCCTCGGAGATGCGCCCGAGGTCGGTGTCGAGATAATGCGACCGGGTGTGCGCCAGGGTCAGCGCCGCTCCATCCTGCAGTGCCACCACTAGCTCGGAGCTGATAAGCCCTGGGAGTAGATGCAGCACTCGGACTGCATGATCCGTGGTGATGGAGCCCTCGCGTGCATCGATGAAGGCTTGACGCAGCAAGAAACGAACTCCCCCGCGCAACGTTCAGAACTCGCCGACCGCATTTGCTTCAAGCACAACGCTAAGAGACCGACCCCCATAACTTGACGAACAAAGTAAGTACTTACCACCTCGGTCCTTCCTCGCAGCTGCGGCTGCTTCGCGTTCCTCCACCAGCTTCCATCGAAGCTGGGCCACCACCGCCTCGTGGGCTTCCCATTCCCGCGGCAAGGTGGCGGTCGAAGACTCCCTCAGCCCTGCCAACTCCGTCGAGAGCTTCTTGACTTCACCCTCGGCCACCGCGACGCACGCGTCCGAGGCATCTCGACTCTGCCAGGCGTGGCGACAGAGCTCCTCGGATCGAGCAAAGGCGCCTTCGACTGACTCACGGGCTCCCTCGGCGGCGCGCATCCGGTTCCACAGCTCCTCCATCTCCACAGCATGCCGATCGATCTGCTGCTTGAACTCTGCACAACGCTGCGAACTTCAGCACGCCGGCTAACCAAGCGAACTAAAGGACGGGACGAAAAGAACACTCACGCACGACCGTGAACTTGGCGGACGTGGGCTCCTCCGAGAGCTTAGACTTCTCTGCGCGCGCACGGGCGATCTCCCTTTGGTTCTCTATTCACTGCTTGAAGGAGATCTGGGAGTTGAGCTCGGCCGCCTCAGCAGCGCGGCGCTGCTCGGCAGCGACCCTCCAGGCCTCATCAATATCAGCGCGGGCCTTCAACAGTTCCTCGCACAGCGCGTCAACCTCGGCCTGAAGAGGGTCTTGCAGGGGATAGCCCGCCGACCGACGAAGGGTCTTCTATGAAGGGCCCTCCACTCAACACCACAACTAACTAAGGTTCGTAAAAAACCAACTCAATAGAAATTTTAACTTACCCGACACTACCGTGCATAGGGATACTCGAAGATATTCCGGCACTCGGTCAGGGACTTCAACGCACCGCGAAGGTGCGGGATGGCCTCGGCAACGAGTCGGCTCGCCTCGACGCCTGGCCGTCGAGGTGCGCCCAAGCCTCCCTGACCACCTCGACCGGAGCAATGGGAGCGGGAAGAGGTGCCGGTTGTTGTTCAGCGACAATCGGCGGCGATGGCTCCCTCGTCCCCTCCACCGCCTAGGGCTGCGTCGGCTCCCTCAGCTCCTCCACAACGGCAATAGAAAGCTGTCCTGCCGGCCCCCCCCAAAACCAGCGCCTGCAATTCCTCGGCGGCTTGAGCAAGCTCCTTCGCCACTACGGCAGGAGACGACCCCAGCTCTTGAACCTCCCTGACACTTACGCTCGGGGGCTGAGCTCCATCTGCCTCAGCATCCATGCTCGAGGCTGCGCCTCGACTTCCCCGGCGCCAATGTCCGGGGGCTAGACCTCACCCTCCCGGCCTCTGCGTTTGAAGGGGTACTTCACCCGTTTCTTCCCTCTCCTCTGGGATTGGCTCGAGCTGTGGTGGTGGCGGTGCGGCTCCACCAGCTACGGGCTCATTAGCTGCCGCACCTCGTGCCGGCAACGACGACTAGTGCGCAGCACTGCGTCGACCCGATGGTTGCAGTCTCCCCCTCAGACGCAGAACCGCATGGGCCTGCGTCGCAGCAATCGAAGATGGGGAACTCCACAAACAAACAAACACGATCACGACATAACCGACGGTAAGACAAACTGTGATAAGCTAACTAAAAAGTGCAGAGACTTACACTCGCGACATTTGGACCAGGAACGGGAGGCCCCGGCTCGGCGCCGGCGGTACAATCCTTGGCCCCGCAGCGACTGCGGCTGGGGACGCCTATGGGTCGGTGGAGGTCCTGACCACCTCCGTCCTCGCCCTCTTCGAAGAGGGCTCGGCCGCGTCATCCCGCTCCCTCCGGCGGCGAATGCGCTCGTTCAGCGGCACGTCATCCGAGAGGTCGGAGTCATCGAGCGCGACGACGCAGAAGGCCCCGCTATGACCGGGGTAGCAGCAGCAACAGTAGGGGCAGGGGGAGACCACCCTGACCCGACCAACGACGTCGACCCGGCGGCTGCGCCCGAAGCAGCCGGCCCGGCGCTTGGGGCCCCCGGCTCAGCGCTCAGAGCTACCTACCCTACAACTTGAACGGCCGGCCGCGCCTGGAGCAGCTGGACCTACGACCACGTCCGCGGCAGTGACCACTACAGGAGTTGGCGAGGGCAACGGCGAGATATCCTCCTACGACAATCTTGGACAAACACAAACCTAAGACTACGACAACTATGCTACACTATCTCGACGATCAACGAAAGAAAGATGATGCGACCCACCAGTCTTCCTGCCTGGTGTTCCGTGTCTAGAGGGGCCGGTCCGCCGGCCAACTCAGTCGCCATGTCGCCCTACAGGATCTGGCCCAGCCGCATGATCAGGCTGTCCACCGACAGCTCGAACCAGATCATCTCCCTCATGCTGTCAAACCGGCCAATGTAGTCACATAGGAGTCGGCGACGCAGGCGGAGAGGGTGAACACGGCGCTTGACAAAGGTTGTGACGAGTTTGGTGCTGTTCAAGCCCTCCTCGTGGAGCTCCTCAATCCGTCAGAGTAGCGGGTCCAGTTCTTCTTCAGCGGTGAGCCTCGCGCCCCACGTGTCCAAGACCTGGACGGGCTCATCCCTGAACGGCGGCAAGCCAGGGGCGGCATTGTTGAGGTAGAACCAACCCCCCGTGCCACCCCTTCAACGATTTCTTCAACGGTACGTCGAAGTACTCCGATGTTCGGTTGTTGCAGAGGCAAATACCGGCACCTCCAACGCTCCGGATAACGTTGCCCTCCTGCTCCGAGACACGGAAGATATACCTCCACAAGTTGAAGTGCGGGTCGATGCTGAGGTACGCCTCGCAGAGCGTGACGAAGGTAGAGATCTGCAGCACCCCGTTCGGGTTGAGGTAATGGAGGCGGACGCCGTAGTAGGCCAGCAGACCACGGAAGAAGTTGGACCTGGGCAGCGCTAGCCCACGCTTGTGGAAGTCAATGAAGGAGATCACCTCGTTGGGCCCCGGCGTCGGCGCGCGCTCCCCGATTGCCGGCCGCCACCACGCAACCTCCCTCGACGGGAGTATGTCAGCCTTGACGTAGTTCTCGAGGGCCCCCTCGGTGACGATGGATCTCTTCCAAGGAGAGCCGGCCATGGCGACGAAGACGAACGTACGAACGACGGGGAGAGAAGGAAGCGACAAGGCGCGAGGAAGACGAAGGAAAAGGCTCGTGTGTTTTTGGATTTTGAAACAAGTGAGGACGAATGCGAGGCCAGCGGAGGCCTTTTATTCAAACCACCACGTCGATGTGAGGGCGCGTCATGATGGACGCCCAAACCGTAGGGCACCCGCGAATCTCGACACCCACTTACCGACAATTGGGCTCATCGCAAACTTTGGAAACCCCCGTCGGCGGGTGCGGTAACTACACACTCCTGCCAGGGCAGTTAATGCCTGGCGGGCGTCCCTTCGATAGGACGCGCCTGCGCGAACCATCTCATTTCCTGGGCCGTTCGATCATTCGATCCGACCATCCAGATCAATTGGCGGTTACAATTCCCAGACATTACATCCGCCGTCCACGTGGAGGCAGCGGAATCGTGCGATCGTCGAAGCCGTTACCGACATTTGTTATTAATGCCGTGAGTCATCTCACGGATCAGGGCAAACGAAAAATCGAATGACAAACCGATCGGCCCGATGCTTACCCGAGGCGCTGATCATGGAAAATGACTGGCCTGCCCAGTCCAACCTAGGCGCGATGCTGATCATGACACAAGGCCGGACCGACCGGCTCAATCTAGGCATATGTCCCGATGCTCGGCTGATAATGAAAATCAGTTTCGAACCGACCCTGATGGTCAGGAGCTATCGATTCAAAGACTTATCCCCTGACCAACCCTTCGGCTCGTTCGAGGGCTCGGAGGCTACACCCTACGGGCGTGCTCGCGCGCTCCCGTAGGATTTCTACACAACAAAGACGAAGATTTAGCCCCATGACCAACCATTCGGATCGCTCGGAGGCTCGAGGGCTACGCCCTATGAGGGCGCGTGATCGGCGACCGACGACAAAGACGAAGAGTTACCCACGACCGACCCTTCGGATCGCCCGGGGGCTTGAGGGCTACGCTATACGGGCGCGCTCGCGTGCACCCGTAGGATCAAGCATCAAACTCTGTCGAAGATCAGCCCAGCGCCGCCTCAATAAGGATTGCAAATAGTGCAGGACTCAGAGGGCTACTGTGGGGATAGTATACCTCGGGTACTTATGAATCCGGCCTTTATGTGAAAGACCACCTGTGAACTACGGTCCACGACCCATCTACAGCCCACGGAGGACAAGCAAATCAACTACTAGGACGACAACCAGAGCCCTAGGGGTCGGAGAACCCGAGCCGACTGCTTCCAGCCTCTGCACCAGAATCGCTAACACAGTCCCAACCCCGAAGGCCGGCCATCGCTCCAACGGTCAAGTCTGACAAACATAGAAATTTATAACGACGTACAGCAGAAGAAAAAGCAGCTCAGAAGACGGTAAAGCAACCAGGCTAGGGCGGTAAAGCATTCTAGAAGCACGTAAAGCAATCCGGTGGGAGGTAAAGTTGCCCGCCGGGCGGTAAAGTCAAGCAGTAAAGTTACTTTTGTCCCTCCGCGGTCGACAGAAGGACGAGCGAAGGACGTCAACCATCTGCTCCAGTGCCAGCGGGTGCCAGAGGATCAAACCTACAGAAGACCGCGACCCCACCTGTCAGAGGGTCACTCATTTTCGTATGCGCAAGCCATGTAACCCCGGTCCGACCCTATATAAAGGGGACACTGGGGACGCTAGTCCAGAAGTTAAGTCATTCAGCTTTATCACACACACCATCCACAAGCGCAGGGGCTTCTCTTCGTGTGAGGCCTCTCCACCATTGTACTCGTATTCTTAGTTCATACATCTCTCTCTCGATCTTTCGTAGACTAGGTCGTTTCGAATACAAAAGGCGCATCAATACTCTTTTCGATTACGTAAATTTGACTGTGTCGATGGTCAGAATACCGAAAATTAGGTTTCTAAAAAATCTGTCCACGTTTCGATGTTGAACACGCTAATTAAATGATTCTATATTACTTTAAAAGTTCAGCGAACAGACGACAAGTGCCGATCATCATCAAAAAGGGGAAAAGTAACAGTTCATCTATCAGATTGTCACCGTATCAGGTCCTGAACTAATGATCCGGCCTCAGATTCTCCTTGCAAACAACCTCTGCAACCCTGATTTAATCCCCTGGATGTTGGAAGCAGAGTAGCAGACAGTTAACGCAATACCTCCGCGCCAGCAATGCCGACGAGTCGGTTACCAGTTTGGCTCAGCTTCCGCTTCCTATCCGCCATTCCGTGACCAACCAATCTTTGATTTTGTACGCGGATCAGTAGTGGCGAGCAAGCGAGTGGCGTGGATACCGCCGAGCAGCAGGGCACGCCGAACTGCCGAAGCCTTTGGAATTGGGAACGTCCGTCGATCTCGCCGGCGTTGCCGCTCGTATTTAATCGTATTTTGGAATTAGGAACGTCGCTCTCGCCTTGCCGCACGACGATTTAATCGTATACGCGTATTTGTGTTGGCCCGTTGGGCTGCCAACCACTGGCCCATGCGGCAAGCAGTCGTATACTCGAATTTGTGCTGAGCTGGTAACAAACGACGCGGCAAGGAGCCCGGGCAGGCGCTCAGGCTCGCCGGGCGCTGCCGCGCTGAGTCCGCCCATGCCGACGACGAGGCGATCCACGATCAGCAGCACCTGACAAGGGAGCACTGGCCGAGGGCAGGAAATGTCTCACCTTTGAGTTGAGGGAGTACACGGTGAGCTGGGCAAGCGGAGCAAGAAGGCGTCTCGTCCGCTGGTACTGGCTGTTGACGAACGGACAGAAAGCTTCAGAGGGCTGAGGAGCGAGGGCTTTGGAAGACGGTATGTATTCTTTTTACTGGCCGCTTACACCTGATTTTCAGTCAAAATAAAAGAGTTCTATCGAACGCTATTTATTAAAGAAGTGATTTTTATCTGTTTTTTAACGTGATTTTTTAAAATAAACTAAAAAGTTATGAGTTAAAAAAAATAGCTTTTTCTGATTTTATGAAGTGATTCTCTATCTTAATTTTAATAGTTTATGCTTAGAAAATCAAATAGAATTATTTTTAATCACAGAATCACTTCATTAAACAAATCAAAAGTGAATAAAAAATCAGAACCCCGACTCTAGATTCCAGACCCAAATGAGTGTGGTGGGTCAGGTGATCCAAGAACACCTTAGCCAACCACAATGATGTGATAAAATTGGGCAGCAAGCAAGCGTGATTGGATTCCTTCCGAACCGAACCCAACCAAGCTCGACCATAGGGAGCCAGACCCTGCAGAACCTGCAGCGCGGGAGCCAGGTGCAAGGGAAACGAGATTCATCTTCGTTGCTCCAGAACCAGGCTGAGTGGCATTTTTTGCATCCAGCAGGCCAACACAGCTTGGGTACAGGAAACCGAACAAACCAGCGGAGCATCCCGTGAGCCTGGCCAGCTTCGATTGGGATAACCAATCAAGTAAAATTGCATCTGCTGAGCCATGTTTGAGTATACGCGGGTATCCAAACACGCCCATGTTTCCTACAATCTGATAGCATACATTGTGAATCTCATCAATAATTACAACCAAATCTCAAACTTTCAAATTTTTTAAAGTATCTAAACAGTGTACAAAATAAAATAATTAGGAAATTAGGGATCTCACAGAATCACGGGACGGACCTCTCAAGAGCTGCATTCTTTTTTTATTGTATGAGCCCTACGTATTTTAAGACCACCAGCAGCAGCATTGTGAAATATAAAAATAGCTACGATTGACTGGGTGAGGCCTAGATCTAATACTGAAGTGAGTATGATACAATGTGAATGCTTTAGAGCATCGCTATTGTATATGGACCACATGATCCTTAGCGGTGGGTCTAAGAGTAAGTGGCTCAACTAATAGCCTGTCTCTATAATACGTGTTTAGAACACTCCTGCCCGTATCTTCTTTTTGTCAGTAAAAATCAGCTGCCAGACAATCTAATCTTCCCTTCCTTCATTCAAGCAAGACAATGTAAAATATTATTTTTTTTATTTGCTTACGGCATGCGGACGAGCTTGTAGCTCGTTGGTAGAGCGGCTCGTTGAAGTCGACGCCGTCTGGGTTCGAGGCCGACCCAGCGTATCCGCATGGTGATAAAAATCCCTCTTAAAAAAAATTTATAATCTAACGTGGCCGAGAGAATCGTTCCAAACAGGACGTCATTTGCATATTCTCTTCTCGCCACCACCTGGGACGATTCTGCTTGCCACCGCCTGGGAGGACCGGATTCTGAGGTTCGCAAGGTTGAGGAGGATCTGAATCGTGTCCAGCACCCAACCCAACTGACGGGTGCAGCTTCAAGCGTGGGAGGTCCGCGGAAACTGTGCCCAAATTCCATGCACGTCAAACAGTTTTGAATTCCTGATACGAACATCATGTGTCTCCACTCCAGGTTATGCGGTTTTCAGAGAGACTGACACTAAGGATTACTTTCAAAAGTTGATAAGTACAATTGGAGGAGCATGAGTACTAGTTTGCTTTAGCAACACACAGGCCTGCAAATTCTTCAAATCTCAATATCTGGGAATCATGCCATACAACACAAGGAAACGAAGTGCAAAACAAAACTTTCCTCAATTACCATCCAAGGCACGGGTCTATTCTGTTTCTCTGTTCAGAAAATTAGCAAACACAAGAAGGGATGTGTCGGATGCTTTATTTTGCATGGTGTACAGGATAATGTTATTAGATGGGGGGGGGAGGGGGGGGGGGGGGGGGGTGGTGAGGGAATAAGGCCAGGGAAAAATCCTTAAGGCTTCTATAACTATTAGAGCCCCTTCTTTCACGTTGTAGTTAAAGCAAACAGTTTAGTCGTGGTACTCAGCCATGAACTTCTCATTGAACGCCTTGAAGCGGGTGATGACAGCAGGGATCTTGTCCTCCTGTGGCAGGATTGTGCATCTGATGTGCCATGTTCCAGGAACCTTTCCAGTGGAAGAATAGAACAAAGCGTCAGCAACATAGTCAAGTGAAAAATAAGCTGATAGAAGTTGTACATACAGGAAATGCATGCACTTTTTGCAACTATCAAATGTATTGTGCAAGGACACCGCAATAAACAGAAGTGCTGATTGCTTGAAATTTTGAGGTTGTGTATAACGTTCAAATAGCCCCAGTATATGCTAGATTTTTAGTTATTGATCGTGAAATGAAATTATTTAAAGTTGCCAGATTCTAGTATTTTCAAAGTAAATATCCGACTTACAATTCCAGCAAACTAATAAAAAAGTAATAGAAATAACAGTAAATACAATGGCAAAAAAAAAACACTGTAGAGCATTAGTTGCAAATTCAATATCTTAACATGAAAGAGCATGTCATGTTGTATAGGCTAGGCCTCTCATAAAATATAAATCCTAACTTTCACCTTGAAAAAAGGTTACCCCCTAAGTAATAAAAAATAATTTATAAAGACAGATTTAATTATTGACTTACTTGACCAAATCCGGATCCAGGGACCACAACAATTCCAGTGGCTTCAAGAAGACGGAGAGCATAAAAAGCATCAGGTGCTTTCCCAGCAGCTTTAGCGGCTTCAATTGCCTTCTTTGGAAGACAAATCTGAGGAAAGACATACATGGCTCCTTCAGCCTTGTTACATGTAAATCCCTCAAGGCTGTTGAATGCATCCTCCAAGGCCTGTAAGAAATAAAAGCAAATTAAAAAAGTGTGTTTACAAAGTCAATCAAACAATAAGCAGAAGCAGGCGCACCTTCGCACGACGTGCTAAGGATTCAAGGATTCCATCTTTCTCTGCCTTGTACGCCGCGTATGATTCATCCCCAGGCTGCAGAATCAAACAGTTACTTTTTAGTTGTGTAATTGGAATTTCCTTCAGGCCACAATTCGAAGAATGCCATATAATATCAACCTTTGGAGGATTCATGACGAGGCTGGCAAGGATCTGACCAGTTATATTGGAGCATAAGTTCACTGACGCTAATTTGTAGATCTGCTCTCTTACTGGGGCACTGAAACCAGTAATCTCCATGTAACCTCCTCTTTTGCCGCACTCTCCATAATATCCTGGTGGCAGCGAAAGAAATCTTGTTTGATATGGCTGTAGCATCATCAATACAAAGATAAAGCTGCACATTATCATACCTTTAGAAACAGATTGAAATGACACTAGAGGAAGAACATCCTCGCCGTATCCCATTGCTCTTACTATCTTCTTAAAGGAGTTAAATTTCTTGTCTTCCACATAGACATTCTCTTGATATACCTACTTGTAAATGGCACTGGTGTCAGTATAGAGAACAAGAATTAGCAGTTCCATGTTCTGCACGAGTTCAGACAGTGAATATCACACACCTCATCAGCAAGAAGAACAAGGCCCTCGTTTTTGCAGAACTTCACTATATCATATTGGTTGTCCTCAGCAAGAACCTATAGACAAATGGACAGGTTATAAAGATTCGTCTTGTGGTCATCAGCATCTTTGCACAATATAAAATAAGGAGAGCAGTTTTTTATTTAAAAAAACAAAAAAATGTTTACTAAGTATAGAACACACTCGCTAACTAAAAATATACATCAATTACATGTATAATGTTTGTATTTCAATCACCAATGTATGAGCAAAGAAAACAGGAAATTTGAAGCCGGCAAAAGGTGTTCTTTAAATCATAGTTCAGAAATGATGGTCACAAACCTGTCCAGTTGGATTTCCTGGATTGATAACCACCAAAGCTCTCACATCGATGCCTTTTGACCGAGCATCTTCGAGCTGGTTCTTAAGGTCAGAGGTCTTCAAACCCCAACCAGTTGATTCATCAAGGTAATATGGGACCTAAAAGAATTTGCCGTCAGTTAGGTGTTGGTACTACAGGATCTGGTACCATACTGAAATCGTTTTTGACAAGTAACCAAAGTACATACAAGAGTTCCACCATGGAGAGCAATGGAAGCCGAGTACAAAGGGTACTGAGGAATTGGGCACAGAATGCCATCTTTCTCATTCCTAAGCAGTAATTGCATCATCATGTGCACCTTGAAAAGGGAAGAATAGCATGATGATGAGAATTCGGCCAACATATATAGGTAATTGAAAAGAAGTTAAATTTCATACCCCAGGACTTGCTCCATCTGTAATAAAAATGTCATCTGCGTTTGCAGGGAATCCATCACGTGAGGCGATCCCAGCAGCTATAGCATCACGTAGTCCTTTGATACCCTTCCAATAATAAACACATAAAATGAAGGCAAGATTCTTTCCTCATTATTATCAGTAAATGTCAGTGTGTGATGCTTACTTGACTGTGGCTGTATGCCCCAGTTGCTCTTCCAGGAATAGTAGCAAGAATCTCCTTTGCTCGAGAAATAGAATCAGAACTGCAGCATGATGAGACATCAGACACGCATAAAAATTTCAAGTTCCAATGGGATATCGACTAGTTTTGGAACCTTCTAACTAAAAAACTAATTAAACAGTTTAATCATGTTAATTAAGATAAAAAAGCAAAAAAAGGAATGATCATATCTACGGTGGCAATGAGTATTATGAAGGGAAGTCTTGCCTAAATCTAAATTGAAAGGCTACACATTCCTATTGCAAAGCAAGGTAATATCAAGTAAAGATGAGAGCTATAAACTATTGTGTAATCCTATGTGTACTTTTACTCTCAAATACTCAAATGTTCAAGAAAATAAAAGCAAGTCAAATATCAGAAGGTTTTCATTTATTTTCTATTAGGGCAGTTGTAACTTCCATTTCTACCTCCTAACATTTTTGGAAATTTGTTATTAGATTTAGCACCCATGTCAAAAAATAGATTATAAGGATAGAGCCTAATCAAGAGTTGCAGTAGATATCACCTTGGTACAGAATTTTCTGTGAACAAACTCATGGAGATGAATTAAAAGATGACAATATTCACCTGAACAATGATTTACTTTCCTCTTTCTCCAACAAGGCGGGATGGTCACAAAGGGCAAGGACCTGAAAGATATCATGTAAGCCTATATTGTAATAAGTGGTGCATTCAGCATATAAAATAAACCACATACCTCCCTGAAGAATGTCACAGGTTGCTGACCAAGAGATTGAGGATTCCCAATGTTGCAATAGAGGATCTGCAAGGATAGATGAAAATAGAATGAGCTGTACTACTATAGAATTGATGAAAAAGGATATTTATACTTATCAGCAAAAGTTACTTACATCATCAAAAGGAAGAGAACCTGGTTGAGTTTGTAGCTGTTGCTGCAAGCGCTGTAACAAAAAAAATGGTACATTTCATAAAGGAGTCTTATCGACAAGTGTGAACAAGATTTTCAAAAAACAAAAAAAAAATACAGGAAGGTCATATAAAACATGGTGAAAAATAATAACCTTCTTTAGTTAGAATGACGGCCAAAAAAGGGCATGTACAATTAAATTACTAGAATATAGCTAGTAAAACCAAAGGCTTATCATCATGATGATTGTATGATCAAATAGTTAAATCACTGAAGCAATACTAGTTAAATCACTAAAGACCATTCTTAGTTAAATGACTCAAATCAAAGTAATACTACAAAAGGTATCCAACTTAATTTTGTATCCAGACTAGGTGATTGACAGATTGTTTTGGAATATGAACAGAATAATACCATAATAAGGCAGACTTCCTGAGTTACTGAAGTAACAGATAGTAGCAATCAATATACCTGGGCATGGATGACAATCTCTCCACGCACTGCGTACTCACATTGCAAGACCTGCAAGAATTATGCGTGCGTTAACTAGGCATTAGAAAGCACATGATTGATCAAGTAATTGTCCAATGGACAAAAAAAAAGACACTTATACCAATAAGCAAAGCACGAAATGTCAGTGAATATGTTGCATGGTAGAATAAAAGTTCCTAAAGTGAAGAGCATGTTGATGAAGATGAGGTGACCGATGTTGCAAATCTAGCAAAAGCATGGAGCTTATTAAATATTCTCTATGGTAAACAACCTCCTGTGCAATTAGTTAAAGAGCCTTTGCAGAGCAAGAGTTGTCAACCAAGCAGCACCTCCGTTCTCACCATAACGACAATATTGTGCTACAGGCTACAGCGTCAACATGTATGTAGCGGTGCAAACAATCCACGGTCCAAATGAAATGGCCATACGTACGCCCCACTAAAGTCAAAGTCAAAGGGAGAAAAGGATACCAGATAAAGCAAATTTAACAATTCGATTACAAACTGAAAAAAAAAATACAGGCACACACTAGCAATGGAAATGGTACTAAGATCTACCTCTCCAGGAGAACTGAAAGCATTTGGATTAGGGAGGAAATACCGCATTTACAATCAACAAACAATTTACGCAATACGTGCTTAAGAATAAAAACTGAATGCCACCTTAAAACCAGACACATCCTTAGTCGCTGAGATTCATTTCAGAGGAATAAACATGTTCAGGCCATCAGATCACAAGAGCAAGAATTTCGTACGGCAACAGCCACTCCACCAAATCAAGCTCGGATTTTGCAACCAAATCTTGCCAGAACCAAAGCGATCCATGAACAAAACGAAGAGACCGAACAATCGTTCCCACTTCCCAGCCCCTGGCGCGCCAAATCAAGAACGGGAAAGGCTCAATCCATTCGACGCCTCGGGCGCCCCAATCAAAAATCAAATCCACCGGAAAACTTCCTCATACCAAGACCTCATCACGGGCATACAGAGAGACAGACAGGTGAAGAGACAAGACGGCAGATGAGACGCCTCACCTTGGGGTTCAGGTTGTCCAGGGCGACGACGGCGGCCATGGCGAAACAGGGGACTGGACTGGGTTTGTTCTGAGTTCTGAGCCGAGATGAAGGACGGGCGCCCCTCTCTCAGACGACCGTTTATAAAGAGAGGCGGACAGCGGACGGCGACGAAGAAGGGAAGATCAAACAGGAGGCGCAACGCAAGTCGCACGCAGGAAAGCGAGAGGAAGCAGGGGTGGGTGCTGCGGTTTCAGTTAAAAAGTCATCAGGGCATACAGGGGCATTGGATCGGTCTCTCGGCCCTTGGTTCCGAAATATAAATATTTTTAAATTTAGTTAAAGTTAAATATTTATCATTAATTAATAATATTTTGTTATATAAAATTTAAATTTTTTTATTTATCATAAAATAAATTTTCGTAAAAAATATATTTTTACATTAAAAATTACGTAATTTGCTAGATATTATTAAGTAAAGATTAAAAGAGTTTGACATTATTCAAACTTAGAAATGAGGCCGATGTCACTAAAAGACAGGGATAGATCAGCACACCTTGGGCATCTGACGTTCTGTTTAGACTATACTAACATTTTTAAAACTTAGATTATAATATCTGAATAATGTATTAGGAAGGAGGATTGCAATTTTGGCACTTTAAGGCCCTTTTCCCATTGTTTTCAAAATACTTGCTACTACTTCGTAAGCCAACACATGTTGTTGCGCCACGTGCTGTCTAGATTTTCTCTCCTTTTATCTCTCGGTACTCAAGGGGGAATTGCAAAACAGGTCAATGTTTTTTATTCTAATTCTGAAAATAGTTCTCTTTTTCAAACTTTGCAAAATTGGCCCTGATTTTCAAATCTGAAGCACAATATTGATCCTATTTTGTTAAGTGGTATTAACAAAATTAAATATTAAGTAGCAAGACATATATAACCTTACATAATTGATCCTATTTTTATTTTGATTTTGAAAAATAGTTGTGTTTTCAGTAGTTTGCATATGGAATCTAAAAGTCACATATTTAATAAATTTAAATGATTTATTAGAATAACTTAAATATTTTTAATATGCAATAAATTATGTAAAATATTTTTTTAATGCAGACTCAAGAAGATGTAAGGATAAGGGAGGGTAATTTTGCCTTTTTCTTTATTTGAAAATTAGTCATCACTAAAGGTGTTAAAAAGAGGAACTAACGGAAGCTTCAAATTTGAAAAACAGAACCGATTTTGCAAAGTCTAAAAAAAAGACCA
>BCLG01000237.1:37968-64029 GCA_001602295.1 Zoysia matrella | reverse complement strand
TCCTTTTGTTTTTAAACTGTTACCATGATAGACTTTTCATGATATCTTTGACCATTTATCTTATTAAAAAGTATAAATAAATTTTATATTTTTATTATAATTTATTTTATCAATTAAAAGTATTTGAAAATGTATTATTATTTTACACATTTGAACTAATTTTTAAATAATATGAATAGCTAAATATACATTAAAAGTTAATGGTGACAACAACTTAAGAATGAAGGGTAAGTTAGGAGGCTCTGCGTTGAATGCATTGCTTGACAAACTTTTTTACAGTTATGTCCAGTAAGCCTTTTTTTTTACTTGTTTTGACATTTCTTTGGTCAACTCTTCATGATTTTTTTCCCAGTTTCAGCGAAATATAGAACAGATCCAATTTATGTAAAACCTTAGATCATTTGGCAACGAAAACAAAAAAAATATTGGCTCGTTCAAAGGTCCAAGACTTGTTTCTTTTTTTAAATGAGAATGAAAGGAATTTACTCTTTGCTTCATAAAAAGGTGGAAATGGTTTCAGATGGTTGCTGATTCACACTGGGGAAAAGTCCAAACCAAAAGGTGCCAGTTGAAGATACCATTTGTTTTTATCTCGGCTGGAACTATGTGCCACGCGGCACCCGTGAGATGTTGGTGTGGATACTGTACTGTAAAACCAGCAGTATTCTTTTCCTGAGGTGTTGTACGGTTGTCTTACCATTAAGAGGTTCAATTAACAACGAGCACCCATGTAATATGTGATCCAATCCTGTTTAAACTTTCAAATTTGAACATATCCAGATGGATAGCAGTCCTTCCTCTTTGTTTCTTAATTATTAAACCAATTTGTATCTTTTTTCCTTTTGAAAGGTTGGAAAAGGGTGTGGATCACTTTTCATTCTTGGCGATGAAGCACAATGATTATGTGGCAATGGAGCTGACACTAGACTAGATGATTTTTGTTGCAAAGAGAATTACAAAGTACAGAAAAAATTTCTTTTGTTGCCTTCTTTTTAGACTTTTCTATTGGATAGTAGGGATATGCCACAGCACACCTAGATTCTCAGGCAGAATCAATGAAACGTTGCCGATTCTTGTTTAATTTTGTGAAGTGATTATCTGAAATTAAGTAAGAGGTTGGGAGCTGAAAAAATAGCTTTTTCTGATTCTGTGAAGTAATTCTCTATTTTGATTTTAGTAGTTTATCCGAGCGAATTAAAGAGAATTACTTTCAACCATAGAATCAGTTCATAGGAAAATTAGAAGTGACTTTAGAGAATCAGGAGTTGAAAGCTCTGTCAAAGAGGCCTTTAGTTTTTTTCTTATGCGTGATTTGTTCATCGACAGGAAATTATATTTCTTTCTTTCTTTTTGAAGGCTATGTCTTACTAGCAAGTGGCTGAGGTTGATTAAAAACTTTAATCTTCTTCCTATAAAAGAAGTTTTGAATATCTACTTTATATCATCTTTTATAGAAATATCATGTTTCATGAAGAAAAATGATTCGCCTTCAATTCAAAAAGTTTCAATTTCGATCTGTGCAATCTTCAGTATATAAAGTTCTATGCCTTACTAAAAAAAAAAATTGTTCCACCTTCAAAAGAGAACATTGCAGAAAACGATGACAACTCCAACTCAAAAATCTGAAGGGGCCCATGGGCAAATAAGATTATGAAGAGAAGATAAAGAGAAGGAAATATTAGCTGAGGAGAAGATGAGTTGAAGAATGAGGCTGAAGAACAACTAGCCCCCTTTATTTGTGTGTCTAGATCTGCCACTAGTTACAGGCATGAAAATAAATGTACTATTCATTATAAAAAGCAACAATAAGATACAATGGCCCTTAGGCAAAGTGGCAAACACACTATTAGTTCTACAAGCATATTATCCTTGACTCTAGAAAGAATTGAGCTGCGGATGGATTGATGATGGTCTTCAATGACGCATCTTATTTTTTATATATATTTTAGACTAAAAATAAAGACAAAAACTACATGTGTTTCCTATAAACTCCAAATAAGCATATCTGCAGTGCAGGTGAAGCTGTACCAGTCAGTACCTATACATTCCTAGGTGGTTTTTTTTTTCTTTTTAAAGAAGAACGGGTGATCATCTAGTGGACCCTTGGGCTTCGGCGTGTGAGGCTAGCTTTTAGTCCATTATCATGTGGCTGTAGCATTATTGCACTGCACACGGCCTCACCTCACGCTGGCCGGATAAGCACCATGAAACTATACACCGCCCACGGCCAATTGATTCGACGCAGAGCCGGATAAACAACATGAAGCTATACGCCGCGCGCCCACGGCCAATTCGACGCGGAAAACGAAAACGATGACAACTCATTTTCTATTCCGCTGCGTGTTCTTGGGAAATTAACAAATTGAACGTACGGCGAATATTCCAAGCCTCGAGATATCGATTGCACTGGATCGATCAATAGTCGACCTTGGTCACAGAGGTCGCCGTCGATCGGAGGGACACGTGCGTCACGTACTGTGCGTTGCGAATCAGTTTCATTGTAGATGCCCGGAAGTTTTTTTTTTTTTTTTAGTCATCTCACATGCGCTTAACATATAACTATTGAAGCACATCTTTTTTAGATCACGGATACTCTTTAGACTCCGGTGTGCGATGGTCGTCACCGCTCGCCCGATCGATCAAACCAGTGTTGGTAGCCAGCAAGCCGCTGTAGCTACCACAGAGCCAAAGGCCCATTCACATCGTTTCAAGAGTTGGTATATTTAGGGAGCTGATTTACGTAGTAACAATTGGAGGGTGGTTTAAATTCCTAACGATGTCCTAATTTATTTGATTTAAAAAAATTTGCTTTTAGATAATGCTTGGACATGCTGGAACATTACTTTTAGTAAGGCATGAGAGTCTCCTAATCTCTCCCAACATTCAGTTAAACTCTTAATATGCATACCTATAGCTCTGTATGCACAACCATGATACAGAAGCGAAGCTCATTGATGGATTAGGTGCCCATCGGAGTGCATGCTTGCGATGTTCTGTTCCTACCCACTCTCTCACTTCACTTCATCTCACGGCCCTTGGTCTCCACGGGAAAGAGAATGCAGGCAACCGCCGCGAAGCCCAGCACCAGCTCGAAGACCACGACGGCTTCCATCTGGTGGCAGCTGCGCAGCATGCCGACGGCGATCAGAGGGCAAACGATGCCGCCGATTTTACCAATGGCGGTTGCGATTCCGACACCCGTCGAGCGTGCTGCCGTTGGATACACCTGCACAGAGGGGAAGCACCGAATGGAGTTAGCTTGTCCAAAATTGAATCAACTGAACACACTCCTGTGCACTATATATATATATGAGAAGTTTATACGAACCTCTGGAGCGTATAAACATAGAACAGTAGAGCTGCCCATGCCACAGGCGCGAGCGCCGAAAAGAAGAGCTGTTGTCAAGGTTTCACTCTGATGAACCACGAGCGGCCCAAGGAATGCGCAGCACGCGAACATCAAGATCCACATGGTAGCTTTCCGGCCAAACCGGTCGACGATCACAGCGGAAACAACTAAGCCTGGAAGCTCTGATCATAAACAGGGAGTTGATGCCATCGAGTTAGTCACATATATAATCCATATATAAACCACTTGAAATAAGGCAGCATGTCTATATGATACCTGCTAAACTAGTGATGAAAATATCTTTGTAAAGATTCTTATCTTTATGAAGTTCTGATTTCTGCCCAGGTGCACATCTTCTGTTTGCGTCACTAAGCTGTGATGTTAGCAGTACTAGCCCGTAATAAGCGAAGGAATTTGCAAACCAGACGAACCAGATGAGAAGAGTTGATCTGAGCAGTTTAGGAGACAGTAGCATCCTCAGTGCTGCAATACCACCAGATTTTGAGCCCTTAGCACTGTCGTCTGTACAGCCATTCTCTCTGACAGGAAGGCTGTCGTTCTCAGAAGTACGCATGGCATGGTCAGCTTGTGCTTCTCTGTGGTATGTGAGAACACCCGGAGGAAGAGCTATTTTATTCACACTGGCCATTCTTTCCAGAACAAGTGTTGCCTTCGACATCCTATTTTGTACGCAAAGATAGCGCGGTGACTCAGGAGTAATTGCAAAGAAAATAAGCAAGATTAAGCACGGAAGGGCTGTGAAACCCAGCAGCCATCTCCAGTTCAATTTCTCTATAACAACCTGCATCAGAAATATTGATGAATATATAAGGAAAGGCAAAGAGGCATATAATGAATACTGTGCATCAGAAGCACGGGAGCCATAGGCCAAAATTTACTTGGATTTAGCTGCTCTGAGTTAATGTGGAAGATCCAGAGTTCATATATTTAGTTGCGATGAGATTGGTGGAATTTTTGCAGTCAAGGGTGAAGAAGAACAGGCTTTGACAGAAAAAATTACTACCATGCATGGAAAGATGGCAGCTTGAGTGGGAAGAAAACATGTACAACGTACCCATGCAAGTGAAGCCTCTAAAATTGTGCCGATAGTCCAAAAGAAGGAGAAAACAATCATCCAAGATCCACGGTTTTTCACAGGAACAAACTCGAGAAACCATGATGTAAATACGTGTGCGCCACCCACTCCCATTCCGACCAGGAACCGAAAAGCCAACAAGGATATATAGTTAGGAGACGCAGCGCTTAGGAAACCCGCTCCAGTGGTAGTAAGAATGGAACACAGTAACGCAGTCCTGCAATGACAAACATACAAAGTCTGTCTCACTTACGGTGGAGAAAATATAGGATGTCAAAACTTTATAAGAGCACTTCTCTAAAAGTGTTTCTGTGACTTAAAGTGATTCTCTAGATAAACACTTCACAGAATATGAAGAAACTAATTTTTTCAGCTCCTAGCCTTATGATTCATTTCAGCGACTCAATTCAAAAAGAATCAATCAACAATCATTTTGGTCATACTAGTCTATACAACGAGCTATACAAAATGGGACACGCAGTGTTTGGGAGAAATGAATATCTACAAGCATGTTAAAGCCAATAGCATTTACTGGCCGGTGAACTTATTCTCCTTAGTCTTGGATCAATATGGCACACTGTCTAAGTGCATTTTCACAAGCGTTCTGCGGTCTATATATAATGACTGTAGATAAAATTAATGGTTCTCTGGAAGCACTATCCTTACCTTCTTCCATACTTGTCGGAGAGGAAGCCCCAGAGACAGGACCCTATGAGCATGCCAGCAAACACAACACTGGAGAGCATGCTCTCATGCTGGGGAGAGACGCCCCACTGTTGCCGCACCAGCGGCCCGAGGAACGACAGCAGCATGAGCTCCATGGCGTCGGTGAGCCAGCCCGTTCCGGCGTACACAAGAACAAGCGCCTGGAACCTCCCGAACCCTATGGCCGTCAGCGCATCGTCCGTGGTGTACGTCTCCATGCTAGCTAGCCGCCGTACCTGTATATATGCCTGTTCAGAAAAGTGAAAACACGCGTCGTCAGAAAAGGGTCGTATTAGCTGGCCGGTAACAGTAGTTCTGACGTCTCCGGCATATAAGAGGAATCTATTTAATACTACCTCCGATTCAAAATATAAGCATTTTTAAGTTTGAATAAAGTCAATTTTTTTTAATTTTTACTTAATAATATCTAGCAAATTACATAACTTATAACTTAAAAATATACTTTTTATAAAAGTTTATTTTTTAATGAATCCAAAAAAAATATTTTTTATATGACAAATATTATTAAATATATATTATTAGTAGTCAAAGTAAAAAATATTTGACTTTGACTAAACCTAAAAATGCTTATATTTTGAAACAAATGGAGTAGGTGAACTAAATGAGTATAAATTAGAAAATAATGGATTAGTTGTACTGCATTATGAGTCGCAAAAAAAAGTTGTACTGCATTATATGAGTTTAGAGACTGATGAAGGTTCTACCGTTAATTTTTAACATCAATTTATATCCTTCGTCTTATTAAAAAAATTATTTCAATGTATAAAATTATTAGTTGTGATCTAAATTTCACTAATAATAAATCAAATAATAATAAAAGTTTACATATTTGAACAAAATTTTTTATTAAGACGAATTGTTAAAGTTGATGTTTAAAGTCAACGATGTCAATATTTTAAAACTGAAGGGAGTAGGAGCATAGTCCAACAGCATAGTGCAACAACTGTGACTGTAGGTGCCGTTTGGAAAAGGGAAAATGAAGAGTGAGTTTGAGATTGAAAAATAGATGAAGAGTTGAGATTTAATAAAATGGATGAATGAACGGCGTAGATTTTATTTTCGTTATCCCAATCCCATTCTCAACATCTTTTTCGAATTAGCTAAACGCCACCACCTAAAGGGCATCCTGATTTCCACAGCACATATAGTCCCTGAATACGATGAATAGATCGCTCTTGTTGGAATTGGGATGGGCTACTGGGTGACAGAGAGAGAGCCTCGCTAAGTTACCCAGCGACAGTTGCCGGTATAACCGTATAACAGATGATATGATCTGCAAGATTAGGCTTAGGTGGGTGAAGTTCAATCCAGAGAGAGAGAGAGAGGAAGGAGCAAACCAGGTCGAGGCCAGCCGCCGCCGCCGGTGGAGCGCCGCGCGAGTTCCACCGCACCGTTTCGAGCAGCGTAGCGGGCGGAGGACTGACTGAGTGCCACTCGTCGCCTTGAGCAGGTGGACGGACGGCGACGGGGAAGACTAAACCAGTGTGGAATTCAGAGCGATCGAGAGTGGGTTCCGCCTGCTATATGGACGGACGGGGAAGCGAGGCCGACGTCAGCGGTGACCGCGGCCGGATTCTGGTGGACTGGCCACGGCGCGCGCGCATCCAATTCCCGGTGGTATTGGAACGGGCAGCCCTTTTTCGATACGTCCAAAGAATCCAACCCACGCCGCGGCCGCCGGTGCTTTGAAAAAAAAAAAGGCGTAGTAAGATATATTGTATTAAAACTGATCTTAGTCTACCGTTTTTCAAAGAAGCATCCTACATCGGGTCAAAGAAACTGTTTAAATAATCTATTGCTAAGTATTCTTTTCATTCTAAAATAAATACTTTTTTTTTAATTTTTTAACATCACATTTAACCATTCCCCCGCCGGCTTGCGTGCTCCCGTTAACCGTTTATCTTATTTAAAATATTTATACAAATATAAAAAACTAGCACCGATTTTTGTGCGACACTACAGACAATGCAAAACGATATAATTAACATTCGATACAGAAAGACATTATGAGATTTGCTTCTTTCGATACAAAAATATGAACTGACATAAATTCGTTAAGATAACACAGATAATTTAATAACACATGTTATGAAAATATTAATTTCATCAAAGAATTTTTTATACAATTTATCAAAAAATTTGCTTTTCCGTGATAAAAAAATGTAAGATCGAATATTTTCTAGCAGTACCCTTCTTGCCTCGTTCAAATTAGATGATAATAATTGAACAAAAAATTTTTGAGTGCTATACACTCCTGTACACATGCAATATAATTATAATGTAAGCAATGAATGCAAAATTAAATATTTACATTTTTATCTTATATTCTAATATAGAAACTCGTAGTTCATTGGTTAATCTGACGCGAAGTTGAATATACAACAATTTGTAGTACGGTTTTAAATTGATATGTATTATCAGTAATAATGAGATCACCATTTGGTACGCTGGCAACTCGTAGCAATGAGAGTGATTATATTATCGGTACTAATTGACGATACAACGAAGTAAAAGATAGAAACTTGTAATACGTACTGTGAGTCATCTTAATATTACGATTCAAACTTATTATATTGGAAATATGGGCAAAGACAAGATAAGAGTCACCGTACTTTAGCATGAACTCCTAGTTCATCTCCTCCACTCCAGTCCTTCATCACAGCTAGTACTTGATGTCCTAACGATTGACTGCTAAATCATAATAATATCATAAATATACTATTTATACTACATATAACATTTATAATAATAATATAAATGATAAAAATACCTATTTCAGGTACTCGCTTTTGCAAATCTCAGCAAAATGTCTCTCTAGATCGAAAGAAATATAGTGGTCATTAACTCCAACTTGTTACTTAGTACTAAACATAAAAGTAAACCACAATTATTGTCTTATTAGTATTACCTTTAGTTACTTGTAACCACTCCAAGATTCGCTGCAAGCGATTGTATGATTAGTGCAAAGATAAGGCCAATCAAAATCACCCAAAAGAGCTAAAGGAAAAGAAAAGCCAATGAGCACCAAAATTGAAGTTTCTTGAACAAACGGCTAGCAAATGTTTGGTTCTTCTGACTGATAAAATGTACCTCATATTTATGATTTGCTCTGGCTTGCAGATCCGTTTCCAATGTTTCAGTTTGAAGGGAATGTTAGAAATTTGTGTTTGCACATACAAATTTATGTGTGTCTGAGAGGGTAAAAGGCACTTATAGTTTTTAAGGTCTGAGGGACCGTCGTCGAAAGGCTATCCAAACGATTCAAACGAAACAGCAAAAAAAAGCAGATCCAGAAAAGGAAGATCTGACAGAGACGACGTGGCGGAGATCGAGGAATGGGTCGTGCCGAAGGCAGCGCGGCGAATAGCAAACGCAGCGACGGCGGCCGAGAGGCGTGTTGGTGGTGGCCGCCTCATGCGGGAGGGCGTCACGGGCGGGGGCGAAGACGAGGTGACGAGCCCGAGGCGTGGCGGTGGTGGTGGCTGGGACGGATGCGGCGGCGACCGAGGCGTGGAGGTGGTGGCCACCCCATGCGGGAGGGTGAATCACAGGTCGGAGCGACGGCGGGGTGGCGAGACCCAAGCCGTGGCGGTGGTGGCCAGTGTGTGGGCGGAGCGGCGACGACCGGGATGGACGCGGCGGTGGTGGTCGGGGCAACGTCAAGAGGAACGACCGGCGTAAAACACATATTTCTCACGGGAGGCGGAGAGAGGAGGTAAAAAGATTGATGGAAGTCTGAAGATAGCGTGACACGAAAATAACAGATAAAAAAGGTGACATCAAAAATAACAGATAGAAAAGGTAATACTAAAAAGATGAGATAGACGACGTGTTTATATTAAGGAGAGATAAGTCATGTTTGATGTGTTTTTAATAATAAAGCAATTTACGATAATATAAATTATATTTTCACAAAAAATTTAATAAGCTAAATGATCAAACAGGATTTGTAAAATTCAAATAATAACATTTATTATGGAATAGAAGGAGTGCTGTAATTCCGTGGAAATGTACTTCTATCCAGTTTAGAGGCTACAGCAAGGCTGAAATAGGTCAGGGGCAAGTTTGGTCAAGAAAGAAGACAAAATAGGAAGAATTGAAGTCCAGGGTTGTGAAGGCCGTGGGCAAATTTATCACCTACTACTCACTACTCCTATCTGTGATCTTCTGTTTTCCTGACTGTGTTAGTTGTTTTGGGGTTTGTATCTGCTTGTCTAGGCCCAATGAACTTTGTTCTTTCCTCGCCTTTTTTTTTTCAGCCCACGATCAAGCAGAAATCAGCCCATGATTCAGTTTTTCACTTTTGAAGGGTTTTGCAATTTCAGAGCTCGCTGGGAACATACTCCATCTGTTCTTTAATTGGTGTCACCGTTGATTTTTAAATTCAACTTTAATTATTTGTTTTATTAAAAAAATTTATAAATTTTATATATTTTAATATAATTTGATTTATCATTAGAGTTATTTGAATCACAACTTAAAAGTTTACGCATTCGAGCAATTTATTTAATAAGACAAATCATAAAAGTTGATTATAAAAGCGAACGGTGACATTAATTTAAAAACAGAGAGAGTAGTATTTTTTATAGAAACAGTACAAGAATGAACATAAGTACTAGTAAACAATACCAGAGGGGGTAATTCTTGTCCTACCATCGTCTGAACATCACCTGTGGATTTTTTATCCACGATTTTATACACACTAGTCCCAGTGCTCGTGCTAAGCTCCGAGCACGTAATATGATGCAATTTTTCTTCGATATGAAAAAGCAATACAACATATTCTCGCTCTGTTATGAACAAAAACATAACATAATTCCTACAATATAAATATAATAACTTGTATTAATATAAGCTGTGTTTAAAAAAATAAATTTACACAATACTTGCTTCAATTTAATTGAGAAATACCTTTTTGACATGAACGAAACTTAAATTAATCCCAACTGAATAAATAAAGAAGTCAGTTTGCATCACAGAACCTTGCCACCTGCTAATATCTAGGCAGATTCTGAAGATGTAGCGAGATGAAAAGAAAGTAACATATGATGTTTAAACAGGTTCAAGGTTCAAGAAAGAAAAGTACTGTATTAACATGTATCTTTTATTTTCTCTCTTATGATTAAAATTTTAGTTGAAGTGTGACAGCGTAGAGATAGAGAGATGGCAGCAGTTGGAGTTGCTACTTAATGTTGCGTGAAGGTTAGAGAGTCCTCGACAAAGACGGTAATACGCCAACATTGTGGAAGTTGGAGTCACTGTGTTGTGCGGAGGTGCGAGAGTGAGAACGAGTCTAACAGAAAGCGAATTCCAAAACGACTGCAGATGAATGGATCTAATATTCTTTCTACTAGAGATAGAATTCTATAGATAAAATTTGTGACACTAAAAATAAAGATAAAATTTGTGACAAAAAATAGAATAAACGACCTCTACAAACTTTAATATATTATGAGAGATGACGTGCGCATAAGTAAAACAGAATGGTTTTGCGTCGAAAGGCCACGAAAAGTTCATGGACCGGGCCAAATTACATGCTTAGCCAGCCGATTTCAGCCCGTCAGACGGCAGCCAGCTTGTTCCGTTGAAGAGAATCAATCAACAGCTGGAAAACTACAAGAATTTTGAAAAAAAAATCGACGGTTGGAAAAATAAAATTTGAAGAAATGGAGATGGATTTCACACCCAAGAGCTTTCAACCCGTGTCTCATCTGGAAGTTGATGATGATTACGGCATGGTTGTCCTAACAGGACCCTTGACTAATAGCTGCAGATCACAAGCCATGATCGGGCATCCTACCAGCCGAGTTGTTGACGGATTACTAACCTCTGCAGGCCTTTTCGTTTTTCAACCATCAATCAATAAAAAAGTTCTCGCTAACTAGAAGTTGTTTTTTTCTCGATTATTTTTCCATAATTTATTTCGCATCTAGTAGCTTTGTGCCAGAACTTAAAAAACCAAGGGAAACTTGAAACCGATATCTGTGTGGACAATACCATCATATCAGCCATGTTTTTCGTTGCCAACAGTTTCATTTCCTCTCTCCAAAATAACACGCCATGCACCTGATAATAGCCCCATGTGTTTTGTTCCATGCACGGCCAATTTGTTCACTTTGGAGTACCAATCAAGGCATCCTAATCAAAGTTTTATCTAAAAGACAAGGGATTAACAATCGCAACGTGTGACATGTATGAGCAGCTTGACCTCATGTTTCACAACTACCGGTGTATGACCTGGCACATGTGTTAGGTGCTGAATAATTGACATGCACGTCATACAGATGGCTGTTTCCCCCTTTTTAAAAAGAAAATAAAGTGAAATTAAAGTTAATAGGAAGATCATAAATCATAATTGAACTGCTGGGTGGCTCCTGATCTCACTATATTTTTGTTGCTCTAGTTAGATTATAATTTACATATCTTGCCAGCGGGTTTTTAAACTTCGGTGAAGAAAACATATGTTACCGCCCCCCCCCCTCTGTCCTAAAATAATTCTATTTTTGGATTTAGTTAACATTTTTCTGATTTTGACCAATGATTTCTATAATTTCCATCAACACTTACAACATACAAAATATATATTAGACAAATTCTACGGTAGACCCAAATGAACGTGAGCCGTCTATTTACACGAATCTCAAGAAAAAAATGCTTCTTTTATCTCTTAAGAGGTAAAAGTACTAAAATAATTAATAATTATTATAATATTTAAATTGTAAGGGAATCAATAAATTATGAAAAGTTGCATGTGCTGTATATTAGATAGCTGACTATTTTGGAAATAAATGCCATCATTGAGAAGAAAATTGCTCCATAGAAGGAAATTTCACCGGAGACATCGCATAGACTATTTTTTCTTTTCAAAATTTGACGGTTCAGATTGATTGGAGGTTTCACCTTCTAAGAGGTGTAAGAAGGGGAGATAATCTACCTTAACGGAACTCATATATTATAAAAGTATTTTTACGGAGATTCTAAAAATAGGTCTCATGTTGTTCATGTTGATTCAATTTATAGAAATTGTTATCAAATAAACCCTGTTAACCAAACCTAGAAAGAAACTTGCTTTGGGATGTAGGAGTAGGGAGTATTATGTTGTTTCGTAGAGAATATGCGAGTTTGTCTTCAATTGGACCCTTAAAATTTCAAGGCATTTTAATTTTCATTAGTGACATGAAAAAGAGGTCTACTTGTGCATCATTACCGCATCAGCATCCAAAACGAAAACATAAGAGAAACCACTATGTTCAACACTTTGCTAGAGCGCCGAGTAGTTTTTTAGCTCCACAGAGGAAGTAGTTTAATAAACCCTAGGCACTTTACAAAAAGCTTATAGTACATAAACAGAGTACGCACGCACTCCAACTCAGTGGTTGGAGTGTTTTTGTGAAGTAAAGAATCAACAGAAAGGCGAAAACCTAGTGCCTAGTGATGCTCACTCCTGCAACTCGATCGTGAAGGCTATAATACCTTGCTCCCTCCGTTCTTTAATTGTTATCGCTATAAACTTTTAACTTCAACTTTAATTATTTATTTTATTCAAATTTTTTTAATAAATATCATATATTTTTTTATAATTTCATTTATCATTAAAGTTATTTGAATAACAACTTAAAATTTTACATATTTGAACTAATTTTTTGAATAAGACGAATGGTCAAAGTTGAAACTAAAAGTCAACGACGATAACAATTAAAAAACGGAGAGAGTATTTATTTGGATCATTTAGGTAACTGACTCTAGTTGACGTTGTCAAAATGAACAATAAGATTGACCTACTTCATTATCTTCACTTGACGTTGTTAAGGCATGCATATGTAAAAAGGATATTTTTGCCCTTCTATTATTGATCCGATTCTTCATTTGTTTTGCACAATTCATCTGTTTTGTAGAAAAAAATCTTATAGCATATAGAAAAATTCATCAATAACTAAATGTATTTTGAATGTAATCTAAGTAAAAATTTGAATGTTTTGATAATATTTCGAATATACTTTATTTTTTAAAATTTCAATAGCAAAGTAGTTCTGTCCTTTTCCTATGTTCTTCGTTATGTATTGATTTATCTTTTTTAAATCATTAAAAAATCTTGCTAACGGTGTTAGAAATCAGGGCCAAACGACAACTTCATTTTGAAAAATCAGGACTAAATGTGCAAACCCTAAAACTTAAGGCCAAACATACAATTAGCTTGTTAACTTACTTCTTTCGTTCTTTAATTGATGTTGTCGTTGACTTTTAAATTTAACTTTGACCATTTATCTTATTAAAAAAAATTTGCTCGAATGTGTAAAATTTTAAGTTGTAATTCAAATAACTCTAATAATAAATCAAATTATATCAAAATATATGAAATTTAACAATTTTTTTTTGAATAAAATAAATAATCAAAGTTGAATTTAAAAGTCAACGGCGACATCAATTAAAGAACAGAAAGAGTAGGTAACTGATGCAATTGTCCCTATTTATTTCCAAGCACTTCACAGTATTCCTTACGAGTTACGAGGCTAATAAAGCGCAAAGCTTTTGTTTGGCCATTCACAAATACCTATCTGCCACCATTCGTGCAATATGTGTTAACCGTTAAATCTGACCAAATGAAAGATTATTACTAACTTCAAACACTATAGCACAAAACTTTTTTCAAATGTCAATATATATGGTCCACAAGGGTAGGCCGTATTAGGTCAACATTAGCATACCATCACTATGCTTAACTTGCAGTTCACAAATAAATTCGATCACTTGGGTAAATTTTGTTTACCCGTAAACAAAGAGAATTACATTGAGACGATGGATCACCTTACCTGACGGCTGAAGCACCTGGATTCGTAATCATCACGGAGAAGGATTTATTTTATTTCTGAGATACAAGTACTGCATGCTTGTTTGGTGGAGCAGGTTGTGTCTTGCCATAAAAGGCTGGCAGAATCTCTCGCGTCCACAGGTTAGGTTGTCCTCGCGGGCTAGCTGCAGCGTGCGAGCTTGAGGTGTTAGTTCCAGCGTCGCCATCTTGCTCAATTTCGCGTTAAGGAAGGAACGAGATCTGAGACGCGACTTGAAGGGCTGATCATCGATTCGAAGATGTTAACAGTCTGACTGATCTGACGCTAACATGCATTGTCATGTGCTTAGCAAGGATCGGAGCTCCGACTTTTCTGTCTCTACGCCTCGTTCTCCATCCGTGGAGTTAGTGGGGGACGATCAGTATCAGGTCCACGCTTCTCATTCACTTTTTGTGGGGTTCTGGCTTGGGTACAAGACATGTGGATTTGGCACCAGTTTTTGTGGGACACACAAAACCAAAGCGTGCCCAGTGAGGCTTCTGTTGGAAGGCGGGATTTTTTTTTCCAGTTTTTTGCTTTTTTTGTAAAATTTCTGTGTTTCAAAAAAAGCTGAAGTAGGCTGAGAATTATGGACGGATAGGACAGGGATATCCTTGTTTTCATAATGTTTTTCAACAACTAGCATGCACCAAGTTTCCTAATGCACTTTGAGAAGTAAAAAAGATCAAATAAGGTGGTGTTTGTTAAATGAAAAATGCATGTTAGATGGGTTTAGAATTAGGAAATAGATGAATGGTTGAGATTTAAAGAGAGTGATGAATGAAGGGTGAAGATTTTCTCTCCTAATTACTAATCCCAATTCCACCCTCCCTATCCCGGTTCCCAAACGGCACCTAAGAGAAAACACTTAAGTTGCACGAGACTTCGATGGGTGGAAAAAAAAAGAACAATATGTGTCCGTCCGGATCCATTCTACTAGAAGATCTCCGGATGATATAAGCCTTTAATTGTGCTCTCGTTAGCCTTGTTAATCTGTTGGTGTGCTTGTAGCTAGTATTTGTCATTGTTGCTTGATGACCAGTGGAGGTAGGTAACGTGGAAATGAGGCAAGCAGCACGACACTTTATCGGGACATCAACTTTGTTCATTTAGTGGTGCCCCGATCCTTGATGTCACACAAAATAATTTGGCAATCATGTGACGCGTTAATACTTTGGAGTTGATCACCCCTTTCAAAATTCAAACGGATCCTTTAAATTTGCGACTAGAGGTACACCATTCCCTTAGTTCTCTATCGGCCAGCTCAACCTATTGGTAATATACACTGATATACATTTACATTATTATCATTTAATATACAAAGCAACATAATCTTTGTATATTAAATGTAATAAGCTTAATTTGTGATGGGTAACCTCTCAATAAGCTTATTACTCCATATTATGATCACCTGCTAATCTAACACGCAGCAAGAAAAGTTTTTCTTTAAAAGAAAAAAAAGAAATGTACTCTTATGTTCTTTCTTCTATAGGCTGGAGACTTCGTGCGAGGCCGTAGTTCAGCATGCCAACAGCTGGGCAGCTTCTCACGGATCCAGCTTACCAACCGTACAATTAATAGATAATTACAGGGCATCTCTTGCATTAATGTAAGGTTGGTTGCATAGCATCCAAGTCTTGTGCATTGCATTCTTTACGAAAGACCGACCTGTCTTGCATTCTCATGATGCCTTCATTCCCTAATAAACTTGGCTTAATACTGTCAACAACCAATTGGGATGATGAATAGATTCTGATTTGCTCTATTGCTACAAAACGATTACATCCAGCGAAGGCTCCACCTTCCACGGTAGGTGGTGGCACACGGCTAACTGTGCTGTTCAGGTTACGTGAATATCTTATTAGGCATCAGGCAATGATTGACCGGTTTGTTAATTAATTAGAGCATGGCTATGCTGGTCTAAATTGATGAAAATCTATGCCATTGCACCAAGGAAACCATAAGGGTCCGTCTAATTCTTTTGTTTTTTTTCTGTAAAACTGAACTGATTTCTATAAAATTTCTACGAAATTCCTGTAAAATTCACGCGTTCCAAATGGAGCCTAAATTCTTGCGTTGTAGATGCAATATTTTCTCCAAAATGCATAGTATAATGCGCAGAGTAATGCAAAGATGTGATTCTTATTATTTTTGTACTATTTGTGACGAGGAGACTATTCGATTGGGAATATAATTTATTTGTGTCAAAATATGATTGCAAAACTAGAAAAAACATTTCGGCAAAATTTCACCGATATATTTGAAATATCACATTCATCGGTAGGTTCTGACATTTTTTTTATCACCGAAGTTTCATCATTTAGTATTTTTAATCAATGAAAAATACTTTGTTTGTATATACAACTATGTTGTTTTATAGATTGAAAGCAATTCCTTTTGAAATTGTGTAAATTAGTTTTCAAAGCATTTAAATTAATCCACTGAAATTTCTGATATATTCGAAATATCGTATTTATTGATGATCTCTGATTTTTTTATACCGATTTTTTTTCCTAATTGCAAAATACTACGTAGTACTTCAGTTCGTATAAACATGGCAAGCGTCGTGATCGCGCGCCCGTGTCTCCTGAATCCAGGGTGCGCTGAAGCGATCTTTTCCATCGGTGAGGTTACGGGGCGGATGGATCCGTTGACGGTCCTACTACAGGTGAAGGTTGCAGGCGGGGCCCACCCCGTCGTGGCCTCGGGTTCTCGCCAGGCTCGCCACCAAAAAGAATTCAACAGCACCGAATAAGCAAATTAAAAAACCCAGAAATTGCAGCAAAAACCGGACAAAAAACCGAAGGTGCCCGCAGCAAAAGCGGGATTTTTTTTTTAAGTCGAGAAAGCAGCTTTCTCGCCATTCCCATGGTCCTAATATAAGGGCCCCGCCCCAGAGGACTGTGAGGGCTTGGAGCCGGAGCAGGAGGAAGGAGGAGGCCGGAAGCTGGGAAGTGGAGCAATGGCGGGCGCAGCCGCCAGGGCCGCTTGGCTGCTCGTCGTCCTGTGCTTCTGCTGCTGCTCATGGACCCAGCGGCGAATCTTGGTCGCCGCGACCACCGACGCGAATGATGGTGGGGAACCTGAATCCTGCCCTGTTTTTTCTCCGCTTTCCCCTTTTTTTTTTTGCTTGTCGCATTGCTGCTATCCCTTGTTCCTCCTGCGCCCTGCATTGATGCGCATGGATTTGGCTTGGATTCCGCTTTGCTCCTGCTTGTGCTTTGCGCCGTGTGGCCCGTCGGTGCCACTTGAGCTGGATGCATCGACGCCTCTTCCTTCCCCGTACTGTTCTGCTGGCGCCGCTTCTGCTCTCATGACCTGAATGGCTGACTCCCGTGCTGTTGGGTGTCCATAAGCTCGTTTTTCTTCGATCTGATTTCGGCAGATTTGCTTCCCCAAATCGTCGGTCGCCGTCCACATGCTCAGTGACCTCTGCCGTTCCATTTCGCCATCCTAATCTCGACAGAAGTCTTTTTGATGGATCTGTTTGAGCAAGGATGTGCATTGGGATCTTTTCGCGTCGCTGTATTGAACTCCTGCTCTATGATTTAGCCAAATCTTGGAATGGTCCTTTTTAGCTGCTTACTTTTTTCTGTTCCAAATACCCCTTGATTGGAGAAAATGGGGGTTCTCATTGATTTGAGAATGTGGGATTATTCACCTGATCAATTTTAGATTGGATTCGATGTTTAACTTAGCGAAAGACATTCTAGTTCCGTGAGCATTCGACCCTTTTACTCTGCTTAATGGCTTTGAAATCGTGATCCAAGATTATTATTTCATCAAAACCAGTTAAACTGGAGCAATATAGATCTGTGATATCGCTGCACATGGAAGTTTGACCAGCTTCCCTATTTGTCTTTGTGGTTCATTTCGTTGGCCCTCGTATCTTGCAAATCTCAAGGCGTGGCTAGTCCAACATTTAATAAGTATCAGAATAACTGAAAATTTTTCAGTGACACCCATATCTAAATTTAGTAATTCTGTTCCTGCCGTGCAGTTACTGCCCTCAACACGCTCTTTACCAGCATGAATTCGCCGGGGCAGCTGCAGGGTTGGAAGACAAGTGGTGGTGACCCGTGTGGGGAATCGTGGCAGGGCGTCACTTGCTCTGGCTCATCAGTCACCGCAATGTGCGCTTCATAATTCCTCCATTGCACTTTCCTTCAAACTACAATATGTTGTCTTTAATTAATGCCTTTGACTGATGCCTTCTCTTCGTTATGGTTTACCGTAGCAAATTGCCAAGCTTGGGCCTCTCCGGGACATTGGCCTACAACATGAACACCATGGAATCACTGGTTGAACTGTGAGTTTCATTTCATGTCCTTATATCAGTGTTGTTCTATGTGCGGGAATTGCCTTGATCCAAATTCAATGCAGTGATATGAGCCAAAATAATCTTGGTAATGGTCAGCAGATTCCATACAATCTCCCAAATAAGAAGCTTGAAAGGCTGTAAGTTTTTAAATGTTGGACGAAACACATTTTTGTTTGTTTGATAGCATGCTGCCTGAGTAACTTGTTGACTTGCAGCAATTTGGCAGGAAACCACTTCACAGGAACTGTGCCGTACTCAATATCAACAATGCCCAAACTTAAGTACCTGTGAGTTTTTTTTTCTGAGAAAACATGCCATACTCTGCATCCACACTTTATTATAGGTATTCTATATTGTATTTCAAGGTCTAATGGAGTTCTTTGTTTGTACAGAAACCTTAATCATAACCAACTTTCAGGGGATATCACTGATATCTTTTCCAACCTCCCAAGTCTAACTACAGTGTGAATACTCTTTTTTATCTCTCCAATAGTATCCCTCAGCCTGCACTATTAATTCGTCCAGCTTTCTGTTGACATCTCCATCATATGCTTGCACTGATTATATTTCTGTGAAAACTGTTACAGCGACCTTTCCTTCAATTCTCTCACTGGTAATCTACCACAAAGTTTCTCTTCTTTGCCAAGCCTAAAAACCCTGTAAGAAAGATGTCTGAAGAATATATTATGATCTGACTTGGGTTCTAGCTTTTAACCCTATTGACTTCTAACCTATGTCACATTCTTTTCAGGTACTTGCAGAACAATCAACTTACTGGCTCAATAAACGTTCTTGCAAATCTTCCCCTTGATGATTTGTGAGTAAACAACTTGCAATATATAAATGCTATATTTTTCATGCTTTGTGCTGTACTTCATCTTTTCGTTTAACTGCAGGAATGTTGCAAATAACCGCTTCACTGGTTGGATTCCTAATGAACTAAAGAAGATAAATAGTCTACAGTATGTACTGTTCATCTTTTATTTTATGGCATTTTGTTGGGTTGTATCTTAATATCTTTCATCTAATAATGTGGTTGTATATAGAACCGATGGCAATTCGTGGAGTACAGGCCCAGCACCGCCGCCACCACCTTTTACTGCTCCGCCACATTCACGCAAGCGTGGGAAAAGTCCAGGCCAACACTCCAATGGAAGTGACAGCTCAAGTTCTGACAGAAGCTCTGGCATTGGTGCAGGAGCTATAGCAGGCATTGTTGTATCTATTCTTGTTGTTGGAGCACTTGTTGCATTCTTCTTGATAAAGCGAAAACAACGAAAAGGTGCAATGCCAGAACACGTTGAACAGCGCCAACCATTCAATTCATTTCCTTCAAATGAAGTTAAAGGTGATTTTACCTGGTGTTTAATATGCTCAAATAGATGCTTCATATTTACTGTGTGGTATGCTGATACACATGTTTTGTTTTACAAATACTGCAGATATGAAGCCAATTGAAGAGGCTACCACAATCGAGGTGGAGTCTCTACCTGCTCCTACCACAGTTAATATGAAACCACCTCTCAAGATTGAGCGAAACCCGTCATTTGATGATGATGATGGTCTTGTAAACAAGCCTGTTGCAAAGAAAGTTAATGCAGCACCAGTAAACACAAAGGTTTATTCAGTTGCTGATCTACAGATGGCCACAGATAGCTTCAGCATGGACAATCTCGTAGGAGAAGGAAATTTTGGACGTGTGTACCGGGCACAATTCAACGATGGAAAGGTAAAACAGATTACATTATTGTTACTGCTGCAGCTGAGGTCCTCTTTGTTTCAGCTCCAGATTCTTGATACCAATACCACAATCCAAAGCTGTAATGAACAGATAGATTCTATTAAGTGAATTATGACCACGATCCAAGAGCTGAAACAAAAGGACGAACTCTACAAGCATATTATTGCTGTCCAGGCCTGGATGGATTCAAAACACATGTTTTGCTATGGAGGGGCTTTTATAGATTCTTACAATCCAGTTTTTTTAAATTAATAATGTACAAGCCACTTTTTATCATTCCACAGCTGAAACAAAGAGGTCCTATCTCAAGAATGTTATGAATTGTTTTATGTTAGGGGATAGCCCTACTGAAAGTTCTTAGAGCCACATGCTCAAATGAGTGTTACAGGAACAAGATAACACCCTAGTTTAGAAAACTACAAGATTACATAAACTTCTTTGTTTGCGATAGTCATGCAAAAAGTTCACTGAATGGAATAAGTATGATAGAAAAATGCAAAAGTGTATATTCATAAGCATTTATCATTTCTTGTTGATGGGAGAGATTGAACTTCAGCCTTTTAAATTGCATAAGAGAAGTTTTGATGCTGTTGCTCCTTGCTAGTTTTACTTTACTGTAACCTATATTTTTCTTGTCTAAATAACATTTTGGTTACATAAAGTAATTCAGTACCTTAGTATCAGTACTTATTTTTCTCTTTTACTTGATCTAGGTTCTAGCTGTGAAGAAACTAAACTACACTGCACTGCCTAGCCAATCATCTGATGATTTCGTCGAGCTGGTTTCAAACATTTCAAAGTTGCACCATCCCAATCTTAGTGAGCTTGTGGGCTACTGCATGGAGCATGGACAACACCTGCTGGTTTATGATTTCCACAGGAATGGTTCGCTGCATGATATGCTCCATCTCTCAGATGAATACAGCAAGCCACTCAGTTGGAACTCCCGTGTAAAGATTGCATTAGGCTCCGCACGTGCACTAGAGTAAGTCAATGTGATCTCTCTCTGTCCCCGCATGGAATTCTGCCAGCACCTCTTTATTTACTCTCTACATACATTCCTATAGGTATCTTCATGAAATTTGTTCTCCGTCTTTAATCCACAAGAATTTCAAGTCATCTAATATTTTGCTGGACACAGAGCTTAATCCTCACATTTCAGATGCTGGACTTGCAAGCATCGTTCCAGATGCTGAATTCCAGGTAAGTGCAAGGCAAAATTTGCATAAGAAACATTTATCAACAGTAAAGGAACACCATGTCCATACTGAATTACTTATAAATATTGTATATATGAGCCTGTAAACATAAGACATGAAAGAACAATAAGAATCTACTGTGATTTAATACTTGCTCTCAAATATTTACACCAACATATGGCTGACCACTAGTTATGTTCTTTATCATGCTTCAAAATAAAACTCGACAGGCTTCAGATCAGGGTTCTGGATATAGTGCCCCTGAGGTAGACATGACTGGTCAATATACCCTGAAAAGTGATGTCTACAGCTTTGGAGTTGTGATGCTGGAGCTTCTTACAGGCCGTAAGCCATTTGATAGGTATGGCTTTTTTCAATCATCTATCTTCTGTATGGCATGAACCAGTTGTTTACATAGTTAATTATTGGTGTACCATTGACTTTACTATATTTCATACTATCATTACAGCTCTAGGCCCCGGTCAGAGCAGTTGCTTGTTCGGTGGGCCACTCCCCAGCTGCATGACATTGATGCATTGGACCGGATGGTTGATCCAGCACTCAAGGGTCTATATCCTGCCAAGTCCCTATCCCGTTTTGCCGATGTTGTTGCCCTGTGTGTCCAGGTATGAACTTCATTACCCAGGTACCTTTCGTCATGCTTCAATAAACTAACATCATGTGAACTAAACCTTTGCTGTTACAGCCTGAGCCCGAATTCAGGCCTCCTATGTCTGAGGTGGTGCAAGCGCTCGTCCGGCTTGTTCAGAGGGCCAACATGACCCGGAGGATGCTCGATGGCGAGGAGGCTTCTCGGCGACCGGATGACCAGGACCAGGAGTTCCTTTAACAAGTGTAACAGACAGTTCTTGCGCTCAACTTACGTATGATCTTACTGTTGTGACTGTTACTTTTGTTTCCCCCATATGTTGCGCAGAGGAAAGGAGGGGAAAACTAAATTTATAAGTTCTCTTGGTACATAATATAACTACAGGTTTTGTCTCTTATAATGAAAAATATACAGGTTGATTGTTATGATATTATGAATCTTATTTGCGTTATGTGGGAAGTATTTTACGGTATTTTTGCCTCCAGTGACATGATCATAGGTACACGATTTTGCCGGCGAGATTCGGTTCACAATGCCTGCTACAGCTAGGGCTTTAAGTTGCTAGACGAGCGAAGATAGCAAAATTGAATGCACGACCTAGGATGTAAGTTTTGTGTTTTATGGGTCGGTAAGTTGGCTTAAAACTTTTAAAATGAACTAAGGTGGCGTTTGATTGGAGAGGTGTAACCTAAATGAAATAGGTATCAAATCATGCTATAATAGCAATCAAAGAAATAGAATACCGATTTTGTTTGGTTGTCTCCGGTAACGGAATCACGTGAACTGTCATAATGCTGCCGCCGGCAACATGGCTGCCCCCCTCCCCAACCGGCAGCTCTTTCCATGTGAAGGCGTCGGTTGAATCCAAACAAGTTTAACTTCACCTCTCATCGTATCTCTTTAAAAAGCACAATTTTTTTTTACATACATACAGTAAAATATCTTCAATAAAGATAAGTTAGATTACATTAAAAAAAAAATACATTCAGAGTTATTCTATTTTACAGATTTGACGAATGAAATCTCGCTCTCCACAGACACATCTTACAAATTCTAACAGATGAGTTCTTTCGAATTTCTCAAATCTTAACCACACGGATCTTGAACCACACAGATCATTCTTAGTTAACAAAACACATCTACCTAAAACAAATAAATGAGATCAAAACAAGTTGTTAGAAAATAAAACAAATTCATTTTCTATTATATATATATAGGGAAGAGGCACCGAACCAGGTTGATTCGGTTTGATCGCATTCAATTGTGCTGCATTGTGACTTTTTTTTCACTTTTCCTCGTACTATATTCCTGGAGTTTGGACCCTTGGACGTATATATTCCAGGTTTTTTTATTAGCTTCATTGGATTTGCTTCTGAGCATTATTTTTTATTTTTGCTGCATTGGTGTTTCTTCAAAATTTATGAGGGCAGGTTTAACATTTACCTATATTGTATTTGGCTATTTAAAGCTGAACATAAATCTTGCATCTGCATTCAATCATTTGATCCCCATCTCTATTTTTATTTTTTATTCATTTTCCACTGCTATTTTAGATGCACCAGTTATGCCACATATGGTGCTCGTTTCTCAATTAATAGTTGTGTTATGGCGCCTCTCATATTTTTATTCTGAAAAATTGTGCGCTAATGCTGCAGTAATTTATGATAAAGAATGAAAATCTTTAAATTTTAATATTATTTTTTAAAATTATTTTTTTAAACTGTAGCGTTAGCACGAGCATCGGTGCTAGTGTTGTTAGTAGGATAAATTAAATTCAAGATTTGACTTACAAATACTCATTTGATATATATGATGATTTAAACTCAGTCTCTGCCTTTTCCACACCGCTATGCAAGTACTCCGTACAACATATGTTCAAACTTAACGGAAGCTTTTTTTTATTGTGTCGGAACCGATTTGAGTCCTAGGTATTAGTGTTACACATTATTAATTATTTTTTCAACGCTAGACTATGCCTTTGTCGATAGTGAAGCATGTGTGATGACCTCACGAATCTGAAGATCTCTCGGAGGTGCTAATAATAAGGCCCCTTTGGAATACGGTAAAAATTTCTGTTTCCTGTGTTTTTCTGGTATAAGGTCTCTTTTGTGTTGTGGAAAAAATTTCTAAATCCAGTGTTTTTTCTATAAAGTTGAATTGGTTCCTTGAAATTTCTACATAATTTCTATTAAATTTCTGCATTTCAAAGGAGACCGAATAGAATGCACATACATGTGTTGGACTTAATTGTTATCCTTATTGACTATTAACATCCGGCAATTCATTTTATTTAAAAATATGATAAATATTATATATTTTTTGTTATATTTTTCTTTATCATTAAAATTATTGAATCACGACATATAAATTTATATATTTTACTATTTTTTAACAATACGAATAGTCAAATATGATATTAAAAGTAAACATTAACAATAGTTTAAGATGTAGAGTAAATGTGCAACTCCATGCATCCTTCGTCATCACTCCTAATTAAAACACAGTTTTGTTTTCATGTACACACGATAAAGTGTGCACACAGATAAATACATCTAAAGTTATCTTTTTCTACAAATCTAACGGATAAAATCTCTCCACTAACATCCCTTACAAATTTAACAGACAAGCTTTTTCAAATCTCCTAGATCTTAGGCTCACACGGACCATTGTTAGTCAATAAAATACAACTACCTGAAACAAATATATGAGATAAAAAAGTTTTTAAAAAACAAAACAAATTGTTTTATTTCTTTTTAATGTTGACTCAACGACAAGTGTGAGGACGCCTGACTAAATGCATGCACGCACTGAGATCAGCTACTCTATTTGTACTATTAATATTAATAATATTATTATTCAATAGTTGTTGTCCTATACTATGTATTTAACAAATTTTTATTTTTTTAATGTCTCACAGGCTATTTGTTTATGAACTTCATATATGGTTGAGATGAAAAAATATTAGTCAACCAATCTCTACTATGAGTATTTTTTATTCTTTACTATTTTTATGCATATTAAAAGAAGTTTGTTATTTTGACCATGATGCATATTGATATATATATGCAGGATGGAATATATTTAAGATTAAATTTCTGCTACAATTATAAAAGTATTAAAATAATGAGTGTAAAAAAAATATACCTATATTTGTTCAAAATTTTTTAAAACAAATCAAGTTTTAGATATGACGCATGTAAAATTTAAATGATTAGTTTGTATTTAATCTGTTATGGTGAAGAATGAAATACTTCAAATTTTAATTTTAATATATTTTTCTTAAGTTAACTTTTTTCATTATACCGTAGCGCTAGCATGGCTATTGAGACTAGTACTTTAAAATCTAAGTAATGCCTGGGAGCAAGGTTTCGGTTCTGCTCTCGCCGTGTGGTGCCGGAGAACAAGCCGCACCAGGGGCAAGGCGGCCGGCAAGGGAAGGTGAGGAAAGAAATGCCGGCGAGGAAGCATTGCTGGTGCTCATGCAAGCGACGCTGAAGCAAGGTTCACAAAACTATTTAAAATCACATTATTTTTGTGATTTTTGATCAAATCGCTCTGCCTCGGTTCATCAGTTTTTGCAAAAAAAATGTAAATATTTGAAAATTTAGAAAACATTAAAACCTTATGGTTTTACAATTATTTTCAGTAAACTAAAAAATTCAGTTGGTAAACCAGAGAAAACCGTTTGAAAAACCAGCTGCTCCGCCACGCGTGGCAGCTTGCCCGCCGTGGCCAATGCGCGTATGGCTGTGACATTGGGCTCCGGTTAGAGATGTCCAAACGGCCACTCAGCACAGCCTGGCTCAAACTCGATAGAGAACAGGGAAGGAAGGAGGGTGCATCCCTATTTCCTACGTCAAAATTCAGAAAAAAAATTCTGTGGGCGATGCAACGTGGCATCAGATATCAACATTACCTAATTATCTATGATACCATATAAATAAAGTTAAAACCCGATGCCATATATAGTATCGGTGCCACAATTTCTTTCCTCAAAATCCGGCCTAGCTCCGAGTCTCTGACCACCTCTATTTTTATTCATGTAACAGCTCGTAATTTCGTAGTGGGCCGAATCCCATTCTCTCCAGCGGCCCAACCGGCCTGCTAGCATCCCAGTAATCTCAACCATTGATTCCTCTTGATCCAATGGGTGTCCTCGTTCCCCAGCCCTCCTAAAACCCTTCCTAACCC
>BCLG01000237.1:9491-37957 GCA_001602295.1 Zoysia matrella | reverse complement strand
GTGCACGTGCCCTTGCCTGCGCCGCCCCGCGTGCTCCAGGAGCCGTCCCCAATCCGCGTGCCCCAAACCGTCGCGCCATGCCTTGTTGCCGCTGAAAGGATCAAGTGACCGAGAGAGGGAGCGTTGAATTGGGCACTTACACTACTAAGCCGATTTCTCACTCTTCCTATTTTCTAGCAAAACTAGCTATCAACTCCCAGCAAGTAAGGACTAAGAAAAAGTAAAACAAGCTAAAAGACAACCTATTAAGTTAGCAAGCAAGTTGGTATGAGAACCACCAAGAGAAGCAACTAAACAACCTATCACACTACTTGCAAAAGGTAAATGCGGTAAGTAAAGAGGAGAGTGATAGAGATACTCAGCGATTTTTCTCGAGGTCTCGAAAGGATGGCGCCTTCACCTAATCCTTGTTAAACCACTCCTGTTGGAGTCTTGGTTTCTCTCATCGTTCTCATAACGATGCTCACAAAGGTACGCTTCACTCCTGGAGTGAAGTCATCGGCGCCCCGGTTGTAGCGAACAGTACACAAACGCTAGAGCAAGCCTTCAACGCTCGGGCGCTCACTCTTGGTGTTTCTTTCAAGCGGAGGACCCGAAACCGCTCGGGCGCTCACTCTTGTCGTATTTCACAAGTCTTCGAAAGCTCGAGCAACGACGCCTAACTAGTCTAGGCTACCATATATCAAGAGTAACAAGCCGAAGAGCCTCACAAGCTCTAGGAATATATGGATGCTCTTTGCTACTCTTCTCAAGCACTCAACATCTTCTCTGGACTCCTAGCTCGACCCTCACCGGACTGTCCGGTGACCCATCAGCTGCTGAAACTTGACTTCTTCAAGATCTTCATGCTTTCAGTTGCAACTCTTGACACCTTAAAGCTTCTACTGATCACTCAAGTGCCTCAGAGAACCTAGAGCATCCACACACCTTAATTCTTGTAAGACCGAGACGAGTGATCCGACCTCTCTTAATAGTACCTGTGTTTCCTATAGACTCAAGACCTAAAAACTAAGCCATACATAACTCTAAATTATCTTTAGCCTTAGACTAGCTCCCTCCTTGTAAACACTCTGGGGACTTGAAAAATCTTTGAAGTGAGCAACTCATATAAGTAGAGAATAGTGTTGATAAACCGACATCCAACGAGTTAGTTCATGGTTCTTATTCAATCACTAAAATTATTTCATACTTTTGAGGGGCTTCAATGGTCATGAAGCTAACAGTCGCCCGTCGCTGCTCGGTCTCGCCCTTCCTGGTCATCGCCGTGTAGCGACGTCCGTCAACCCTGACGCGCACTGTCCTCGCCTGCGCTGTCCGGCTTCGACCACGGCCGCTTTGTCTGCGTCCGCGCGCCGTCCTTGGCCATTCGCCGTTTGCCACGGCTCCTCCTCGACATCGTTCCTGCAGCTGTCGTGCCCGACTTCGTCTCGTCCGCGCGCCGTCTGTCGACCCCGTCCGCGTCGCCAACCCCGACCTCGCCGCCTTTGCTCATCGTCGATCTGGTCGCGCCCGCCCTGCCGTCTTCATCTTGTTCATCCTCGCGTCGACCCCGACCAAGAGCTGCTCGTCGAGCCCGGGTCACCCTGTCTTCGTCGTTTCCGAGCCGCCGACTAGTCCATCTTTGCGTCTTCGCGTTGTTTCCGCCGGTCTCTATGCCATCCTCGTCGACCTGCTCTGTTCTAGGCGTCACCAATCTGCTCGTCGAGCCCCGCGCTGTCCCTGCACCGACCCGTTCTGCGACGTCTCCGTCTGGCTTCATCTGTGCGCTGCTCGTCGTCGACCCTGCTCTGTTCGGTGCCGTCCTCGTCGAGCCTTGCTTGTCGCTTCCCCGGCTCGTTGCGTGATGCTGTGTCTCTGAGACGATCCCGTTGTCGTCCTCCTCGTTTATCCGTGTCGTCAGCGCCCTGCGACGTCCTCGTCCCAAGCCACATCGCGCCGCCTTTGTTTGGCTTCATCTGTGTCGCCTCCCCGACCTGCGTCTCTGTCCAACACCATCGTCGTCTTTGTCTCGTGCGTGTCTCTGTCTCTCGGTGAGAATCTTTTTATCCCTTACATGTTCGTTCCCAGATCTCTTGTTGACCCATTGTGTGGGTTGACTGCTCCTTGTTGTCGTGTTTGTTGGGCAGTTGGTGATCGTTTCAGTGATGCCGAGGCCTCGGAGCAGCAAGGTAGCAAGCTTTTCGGTCATCATGGATCCAGTCGGCGCTGTCGGTTCTGCCTTCATTTTCTTCATTTGCTCGTTGTCTCCAGTGTGCTTCTTTCGTTCCTGTTGTTTTCCTTGGTTGTCATTTTCGTTGGTTAAGCTTTGAACCCTATCTGTGCCAGGAGGACCAAATCGTCGGAGCATGAACACGTCTTTGTTGCCAGGCTGCCGCACAGCCAAAGGCTGTCGCCGGGGGTAAGAGGTGCAATCATCGAGGTGGAGCTGCCACCGTCATCATTCTGTCACCATCGCTACCGTTTCATTGGTGAGACCGTGTTCCCTGCCTTCATTTCTGTGTCTTGTTGGTCTGCTGTGTTGGGAATAAGGCATGGTTTGCGTTTGTTTTCAGATTGATGGATCATCGCCGTTCATCGTGTTCAGGCGCCTAGGATCTGAGCTACGCCGTCTTTACCTCGCCCTGTATTCTCGCAGTTTCTCTTCAGCTCTTGCTCAAGTCACAGTGAGCATCTCTGTTTAGTTTCTCATTTTTTGTTTCAATCTGTGAGTGCTGACTTCTTCATCTTCTTCCTTCGTTGGTCAGATTTGCATTGAGCCACCGCATCGTGTGCAGATTCAACTATCCATGTTGTCGTTCTTGTGATCAGCTCACCGATCTTCTCATTGGAGAGTTTCTCGTGCCATCGACGTTGCTGGCTCTTTGTTGAACCAAGATGTGCTGAGCTCTGTTCCTTTGTCCTTGCACATTTTGTTGAACCAAGCTGTGCTGTGCTAAGCTCTTTGTTGAACCAAGCTATGCAGAGCTCGGTTCGCAATTCGTGGCTACGAGTTGGTGCTGAAGTCTAAGTTTACCGTAATATATAGAGATCGTTCCTCCTTTAGGCCAAGGTCACACGGAGTCGACTGTGACCAAGCCCAAGTTTGGGATCGTTCGGTCATGTCGAGTTCCGGCGTTGCTTTCACCTTCGGTCGTCATCTTTGCGGTATTGCTTCAACCTTGACTCAAGTTTTGGTGAGCACTTCTGCCTCTTTGTTTCCTGTTCCGTTGGTTAGGCCGATCTGTAGCTCGTGTGGTGTATAGTTCAGTTTCAAGGCAAAGAGACGCTGAATCGACTGTGTACAAGCTACAGATCGTCTCTTGTGGACCGATCTGTTGAGCTGTGGAATCTGATTTAGTTTTAGGGCAGGGGCACGCCAGTTCGGCTGTGTCCAGACCCCAAATCGTGTTTTGCCAGCCGATCTGTGTTTTGCTGTGATCGGATCAGTTTTGGGTCTAGGACACACGGGTTCGGCAGTGTCCCGACCCCTGTTCTGTCGTTGTTCAATGATCTGTGGGTGTTTGGTTGGTGCTGCAGCAATCGACCTAGTTTTAAGTCGTGGTCACACAGGTTTGTCCGTGTCCGAGCTTTGTTTCGTGGGCTATCGGGCGGGCTGTGACCATGCTGCGGGTCATGCAACCGACGTCGTGTCCAAGCCATCGGACACGCGCGAGGTTCGGCTGTGACCCAGCTCTGGGTCACACGGCCGTGACTGTGTCCAACCCCAGTTTGTTCTCTAGTCGTGCATCCAGTGACCATCCCGTGGGTCACGTGGCAAAAGCCGTGTCCAAGCCCCTGGACACGCGTTCACCATCCGGCTGTGGCCTAGCTTGTGATCACGTGGCTGTGACTGTGTCTGAGCCTCAGTTCTTTCCTATTCGGACCAACATGTGACCGGAGCCCTGGACACGTGCCGTCTACCGTGTCCGGACCCCAAATCGCATATGTTCAGCCCAGTTTGTGTCTTTCCACCGAGACACGATCGAGAGACCGTGTCCTGGAGTTAGTTCTTATCTGATCCATGTATCCGTTCGTAGAGTCCGTTCTAGTAGTTGTTAAGTCGTCCTTTTCAGTTTCTCACTCGTTTTTTATGTCGTTTGTCCAGCTGGAGATGTCGCTGAGTTCTTGAAGACCGTTCTGCACGAGAACCTAGATCTTAAATGGGATCTCGACTCATAAAGCAAGCCGCGCTCCTTGACCAAACTTTTATCTCAGTTTTTAAACTGCATGTTTTGTTTGAAACCATAATTTGCATGCCAACTGTTTTAAAATATGCTAGCAACATCCCTCAGCCGTGCCTATTTATCGTTCCACATATTATGAGCCCTAGGACTGCTTTAGTATTATTATTTTACTTTTATGCTTACCTATGCTTAGTTGCATATATTTACTGTGCTTTAAACCTTATCACTATAAAATAGAATTTGTGTTAAATACTTTTAAACTGTGATTAAAATATGTGAGTTTTGTAAATAACTCTATACATACTATTTAGCGGGAGCAGGTAGAAGTTAGAGGTATTGGAGTACTTTTGAAAGTCCCTATGGGTGTACCTGTTGCGAGTACATGAGAGGTTCTGACTTAGACCTTCTGAGACCTTGTTGGTTGTTGGAGTTGAAGTTGGAGAGATAGTGTGTCCCAGCAATTAAAGACCAAGTCCTTCGAGCCTTGTACGCTCGGTCGATTTTCATGCACACCATGTTAGCTTGTATGGGCAGAGGCTTGATCTTGAAGCTTGCTGAGACTGGTTGTTTACCTGTGGGTTGACAATGTTGTGTTAGTGTGGTGTCGAGTTACGACTCCTCACACAGGTCCAGATACTTCACCTGAGTGGTAGTCTCCTCACAACTCCCGGACCCAGCAGTGTAGGCGACCAGGATTCCTATCCTGGAGGACGGGTAACACCAGTTAAAGCTTGTGGATGGGTCTTGTGTGTTCGTTGAGACTACGACGGTGGTTTCCGATGGCACTTCTCGTGGGACCAGGTGCATACACTCTGTAGAGTTACAATCAATGCAAATTGCCATGTCATTTTGGAAGGACACACCCTGAGTTGTGCTACATGTTGAGTAATTTTGTTTTATTCCCTTTACCTCTGTTTTGAAATGTTTTGTATTCCAGCCTTTGAGCTGTGACCAGGTATGGAGATTACACTGGCATTAAAATGAACCCCGTTCGGAATAACGAAGATCCTTATGGGGCAAGATAATAAAACTGGATTGTTTAAAATTAAAACTTCTTGCTTATTAAAAATAAAATATTTTAAACATGCATTTAGCACTTAAGCTAGCTTTCATCATTGAAATATCCTTTACATGGATACATTGTTGTTAAGTAGGACGTGGTTTGCTGAGTATTCATATACTCACAGTTTTCACGCTCTTTTTTAGAGGGCAGCTAGAAGATTGTTCTCGTGTGCTTTACAGTCATGGTTTGAAGTTCACTCCTGCACTCGGCTTGCCTATAAAAGAAGAGGTTTGTCTCGGTGTTTGCTCTCGCTTGTTGTTCTCGCTGCTGTTCTAGTTCTTGAAATCACGGTAGTTTTGTTTTGCTTTAAGAAGTTCGGTAAGTTGTATGGATGATCTCGTTGAATTAATTTATCTTATTTTTATTTACTCATTCTATTATAATTTTTTAATTATTCACTTGTGATAAACGTACTTGCATACAATGAAAGCATGTAAAATGGGATCTAACCGACAGGTAAGAAAAAATTCGTTCCTTACAGTTCATGCGCCATGCGCCGATTTCTCCTCTTTTCTAATTATTCTCACTGCGGCCTAGCTGTTGACTACTGGGCTGCTCCTAGCATAATATTTAGTGGGCTAATGACGCTGCTGAGCTAGATGCTGGTTGCGCACGAGTTTTTGCAATTTCGTTTATTATTTCAATTTTTAACCATTTTTTCTGGATCTGTTACTTATTTTTGAGATCCATTTTAACCCACATGAATAATTTTATTCTTTCGAATTTATTTTTTTTAAAATGTTCCTTTTTAATGAATTAAATATCCCAGTAATAAAATTCAATTTTTTGGGGATGATAATAAATTGTTTTAATAGTAAAAATTAATTGTTCTAGTAATAAAATTCAATTGTTCCAACAGTAAAAGTCAATTGTTGAAGTAATAAGATTCAATTATTTCAATGATGACAATAAATTGTTTAAGTAGTAAAATAAATTTAGTTATAAAAAATAATTATTTAGTGACTGCATGAGTGTAGTAAAAGGGAAAAATAAAATGAAAATGAAAAATATTCAAAGAAATGAAAAAAATAAAAATATAGAAAATAAGAATGAAAAATGAAAGGAGAAATAAAAATGGGAAAATAAAGAAAAAATAAAAAGAAGAAAAATAAAAAAAAGGAAAAAAGAAAAACCTAGGCCGGATGTCTAAAACTACTAGATATAAAAATTAAAATCCACAAACCCCATGCCTGCGGCGTGCCCGCCAGCGAGCTTCGCAGATCTTTTTGTTGCGGGACCCGCATGGAAAGCGGTGACCCAGTCTTGCCAGAAAATATCAGCAACCAGATATTTTCCCCGCGCGAGGCGCCTACGGCCGCCACGTAGAGAAGCGCGGCCACGTCACTTGAAAAAGCCCCGGCCGGTGGAGCTCACCGCTCCCCACCTGCCCAAATCCCTCCCCTAATGCCTCCCTGAACCAGAGATGTATCTGCTCTTCTTCTTGGCTTTCTCCTCTTCCTCTTCTTTCTCCACCCTTCGATGTTTCCGCCGGAGTATAAATTCCGTCCCGCCTTCTCGGCTCTGTCTCTCTCCCACCTGTTTCTCTCGGTGAAGCCGAGGTTTTTCTTGAACCTGCTGCAGTCAAGAGGCGGTTGGAAGTCCGTTTCTTTCTCAATCTGAATCTTGAGAAGTTATCTTCGGCTCGTTTTTGATTTCTCTCTGGGCTGTGTCCGCTGCGGTCGGCATTCTTGGCTCGGTGGGAAAAAAGGTCGGATTGCTTCCCAGCCATCTGAAACTTTTCTAGCCAGATTTCGTGGTCGCCAGCCATTCTGGTTGTTCGCTTTTCAAGAGAGAGAGAGAGAGCCAGGAAACAGAGGGAGCAGAAGAGTAGTTTGGATCTTCCCATCCACCCGATGGGAAACAAGCCGTTGGTCAACGACGAGCTGCTGCCCGGCGGTGTTGCCAAGGTAATTATGCGGCAGCGCTTCATGTTCTGATTTACTGACACATCGAGTGTTATGTTGATCTATGAAAAGAAGGGCCCTTTCTGTTTGTTGTTTGTGGTTGGGGTTTCCCATACTTCCATTACATGTTCTGCTATATTCTTGTTGGATCTCAGTTTATATATGACATCGATGTGTCACTTAGGGGCTTGCAAGTGCATGACATAGGAGCTTGAATGACATATTTTAAATTTCGTAAAATTGTAATGGCATATGCCAAATTAATCCTTGATATATAATTCATATATGTTAGTGCTACGCACTGAAATTCCGTTTATATAGTACTCTAGAACAATTCAGGAAGGAATTGAAAATCTGCTTGAGGATTCTGTTTTACTCTTCGAAATGTATCCTTTCCTGTAACTTCCTTTTTCAGGACTTTCATTTTCTAGTGTTTGGCAATTTTACTTCTTGCTTTGTTAGTGGTGCATTTTCAGCCCTAAAACAATCTTGTTTTGTGATTCTTCGGCAGGGTGATAGCACCCTTGGCTTCATGTCAGCTGGATGGACAAACGAGAGGCATAGCACATATATAAGCTCCATGGAGGCATCATTTGTGAACCAGCTCTACGGTCTTGAGAACCACAGGATTGATGCAAAGAGCAGCCATTTGGGTGGGAATGGCCTCAAGGTGGTTAGAGACGGTGTGTGCAACAATATCAGGTTTGAGGGGCCTGATGCACGCGTGCATGATGGGCTTGCAAGCGGTCAGCCAGACAAACTGTTGATAAAGCGTCATAGGCCTCGAAATGCTGGTATGAACCTCCATGTTGATTGGGCAGAGGTTTCGGTGGATGACTATGGATCAGGTACTGATACGGTCAGAGAGAGGGTCCGATTTCATGGAAGAGAAGTTAAAGGTGTTGCTGAAGAAAATCTTATCGGTAAAAGGTTGCTACTTTATTGTACTGCCTACAATTTGTTTCTAGCTAACACATAATTACGCTAAAATACTGATGCAGTTTTTGTATTCAAAGCTGCTGGCAGTTATCAATCTTTGAAATAATGTAAATAAAATGGAACTAATTATGTCTAGTAGATACTAAACAGTCCACAGAAATTTAGAAACTTTTAAGTTGATGTAGCTACTTCACATTTTTGAATTTAATATATAATATCTAGGAATCATTTTCTCTAGTTCCCTGTTACATCATAGCTTTCTTAGAAATTATTGATTATGTGCTTAAATCCTCTGATGCATGACATTTCAAGTTTTTTTCCCTAATCTTTTAGAGAGTCCTGAAACCATGGTTCCGCGTTTATGCATATAGTATGACTGAAACAGATCATTCAGCCTGCGCTCTAATTTTCTTTACAAGATAGCTGCACATATATACTGAATACATGTTGATTATCACCTGTATCTGATTCCACACAGTTATGTCAGGGACATCATCAGCTAATACTGCCAATTCTCATCCTAATCTAAATCTATGGATCTGCCTGGGGATTGTAACAATTTTTTTCTTCTGTTTTCCAGAGGTCTCCGATCAAAACTTTCCTGAAGAGGAGGTCGACGTTGAAGCTAATGATGAGCCACACAAGAGAATGAGACCCACTTCAAGTGCTGTTCCAAATGATCAGCCAGCATAATAAGATCAATTGTCTTCAATTGCCGTAAGCTTTCATATAATTTCAAGCTCAAAGAAAAAAAAAGAATTTAATTTGATCCCAGGTTATTGGTGCTCACCTCTGTCCCTTGTACATGCAGTTTGTTCATCTGGAAACCACATGCTGCAACAAAAGTGAGTGAAACCATGGTTTTCTGGAACCTGAATCAAGCCATGGAAGGCTTGTTCTGGAAATTGCTGAACGAGTTCTGATGTACTCCCTCCGTTCTTAAAATGATATCGCCGTTGACTTTTACAATCAACTTTGACCATTTTTTTATTCAAAAAATTTGCTCGAATATGTAAAATTTTAAATTGTGATTCAAATAACTCTAATGCTAAATCATATTATATCAAAATATATGAAATTTATCAATTTTTTTTGAATAAAACGAATAGTCAAAGTTGAATTTAAAAGTCAAAGGCGACATAACGGAGGGAGTATACCAGAGCTGCAGTTATTGGTAGCCTCGATTTGGCGAATTGATATGTATCAATGGTAGTACTCTACCGGTCTATTTTGGTGGTGTGAAGAAGGGCATTTAGCTGCTTGTTGATGGTTCTCTTCGGCAGATCACCAGCGATTTGCAGTTCATTTCTGATGCGTTTATCTCGCTAAAACATGATTTTGAGTCAATTTACCTCTTCATGTAATTTTTTTTAATTCTTTATACACAAGAATAATCTTAAGATGAAGCGTTGTGAGATAATAAAACACATCATAACATGTATTAAAAAATTTTAATACGTCTTGAATTTTTTGCCATTATTAGCATTATTTTGCATATAACTTTGTAATCAAAGATTAATTTACTATTAAATGTTTTCCTAAAAAAATAATGATTAAAAATTATAGTATTTTTTAATGTACTTTATCATCTTGAAAAATTTGATTTTAAAATTATGCTTGTGTATTGAGAAAAAAAAAACAAATTGCATGAGGAGGTATATTATCTAAAATCATGTTTTAGCGAGGTAAAATAAACGAGGTAAAATAAACTAAAACATAGTTCAAAGGGTTATTTGAATTATAGTTGAGAGGAGTAAATTTGGACTTTTTTCTTATTTAGATAATGTTTCAACTGTTATTTAACATAGACGGTTCTAAGTCTGAATAAAAGAGGATACTCTATCTCTGTTGTCATAACCTCGTCGGTACTAAGCCCGGATAAAGGAGTAAGATTGTGTTAGGCCTCTCGAGCCGGTAGCTATTTTGGCTATTCTTGTGGCAATGAAACCTAAATAACTTTTATGGCGGTATGCTATATAAGTTCAACATATGTTCTAACTAAGCAGAAGTTATTTTCTATGGCGAAACCGGATTCGGTGTGTTACACTAATTATTTTTCCAGTGCTAGACGATGCCTTTGTCAGTAGCAAGGCTTGTGTGGCCCATGTTGGTCAGCGACCTCGTCCACTTGTCGATTGCACTCTCAGCTCCTGTTTTCTCTACGTCGTGCCAGAGAGCGAGCTTTCGTTTCTGCGCTCGCTCTATGGCACAGGGGAAGGCAGCAAGTAAGGGGAAAAAAAAGTCTCCCGTGAATAGCTGGGCATTCGAGCGGCACGACCCGTCTAACGGCACGGCTCTCTGTGTCGAAATAAGCCGGCACGACCAGCCCATGAAGAAGCCCAAATCAGCAAAGATGTGCAAAAATAGACGCTATTTGCAGCCGCCAAGGGTCAAACTGGCAACCTAAAGTGTTCTAAATGGAAGACTTACCACCATACTGTGCTAGCTTTTGTATTTTAATATAAAACATAAGTATATTTAACACTAGCGTACCCGGTGGGTGGGTCAGGTACGTTGTGGCATATTTAAATTTTTAGCTCAAACTGGTTCAAATACACATGCTAATTTAATTCTTAATTCTAACAGATATCTAAATAGCAAATATATAGTTCTAAAATATTGCTATATATGGGTATTGAATTTATTGGAAATAGGAATAAATAAATTTTAGATATTAATATAGATATATATTAGATTGTTATATTTTATCTAAGTATTGGTTGTGATTTTTGACACCAAATACAGTCAGTTCTACTGAAATCTTCAAGCGAAGTACTTAGAACATTTAATTTTCAATAGAGGAATATTTGATGGAAGAATAAAACTTTTGGTCTGTAGTGATATAATATTTGATATTTTTTTGAAATATTTCTGTCTTTTTTATGAGCCTGAACTTACAATGCATTTATAAGTTGGACATTCTTTAGACCGCATGTTTTCTAGACCCAGTAAAATTTGATAGTCTGGTGGTCGGTCGTCATCTTCGGTCATTTCAGATGAGAAAGACAACTGCTTTGTAGTTCGCTTAATTTTTCTCCTCATCTAGCCTCCGGCGACTGATGGCGCTACAATATCTACCGCCGTCTTCGTCTGTACAGTCGCAAAATTTTTTTTCGGCATACCCTTTGTAAAATCCTAGGTACGTCACTGATATTTAATATAAAATTACAAATGGGACAAGTCGAGCCACCATGCTGGACCTCCCGTCCAAGCACGGCCCGCCGTACGGACCTGTGCTGGCTCGGTGTAAGGATCAAGGACACCGAGAAGAGGGGTTAAATCAGTGCACTTATAGAAGTAATTTCGCTACAAACTTAAACTATAAGACTCAATCGCAACGAAAGCAAACCTATCTAATTCTAACAGGTCAAAACCCATAACAATGCTAGTGAAAAGATAATAATAACAAGCAAGCACTAGCACGATAGCCATCAATAGGAATTAAAGAACAAGCTATCACATTACTCAACGGTAAGTAAATGCGGTAAGCAAAGAGAGTGAGATAGAGAATGCTTAGCTATTTTTTTCTGAGGTCTCAGAAGGTAGGTGTCTTTCCCTAATCCTTGTTGAACCACTTCCATCGGAGTCTTGTTTCTCCTGTCGTTCCTGAAATGATGCTCACAAGGGTACGCTTCACTCCCGGAGTGAAGTCACTGATGGTCCGATTGTCGCACACAATACCCAAGCGTTAGAGCAAGCCTTCAAAGGCTCGAGCGCTCCCTCTTGGTGTCCTTTTCAAGCGGGAAACCCGGAACCACGTACAAACTTAACGATGTCTTCCACAATCTCTTCGGAAGCTCGATCTCCGACTATTAGCTAGTCTAAGCTGTCCACACCAAGAGTAAATAGGCAAAGATCACTCCTCTCAAGCCCTACAAGATCTAAAAGTGTATAAATGCTCCCTATCACTCTGCCACTAGCACCAAAGATCTTCAATCTTGCAATGTGCTCTCCACGGTTTAAATAGGCTCCCATTCTAGAAACAACCATTGAAATGTGATATCATAAAGCTGACTGCTTTATGCAATCATCGGACTGTCCGATGACTAGACCACCGAACTGTCCGGTGACCCTTTCTCCTCCTAGGCCAGGGAAACACTTTCTTTGAAATCCATTCTATAGAACACCGGAGTGTCCGGTGCACACCTTGACCGAACTGTCTAATGACTTTCACTTTTGGATTATCAGAGACATCTTCTCTGAATTTCGGCTTCGATCTCACCGGACTGTCTGGTGACTGCCACACCAGACTATTTTGTGTCTTATCAGCAGCAACTCCAGAGAGCACCTCTCTGGACTCCGAAGTCTTGGCATACTCGACTGTCTAGTGACTTCTTCGACTAAACTTGATCTTTGGTCTTCGTCTTCGCTTCCTCTGCCATCTTCAGTGCTTTTTGAGGATCTAAAAAGCATTCACACCCTCTAACACTTGTATGACAGGAGACAAATTACCTTACCCTTAAATAGTACCGGTGTTTCTATAGACTCTCTAGCTAGTCCTTAGCCTTGGTCATCCGACACCCGAAAACTCCTCTTCTAGGGATTGTCGTTGTCATCCATCGAAAAAGCCCACCATATTGATGTAGAATTAGCAGGGTGGTATATACAAATACAACTGTTACCTATGGTGTTATTTCAATCACCAAAATCAATTCATACCTTTTAGGAGACTTCAAAGATCATGAAGCTAATAATCTCCCCCTTTTTGGTGATTTGATGACAATTATAGTACTCATGAACAGGCTCAAATGAGATGAAAGAAGATAGAGAATAAAATGCATCTCAAAAGAACATATACCCTCTTACCTTGATGACTCCTCAGAATTTTTTTGCAAAAGTTCCACTCCTTTGTCATGGGTTGAAAGCGTCGCTCTCCCCCTGTTTGGTAGCTCTCTCTCCCCCTTTGTCATCTAATCATCCAAAAAGATGGCACCGAAGAAGCAAATAGAGAGGGAGAACGTTGGATTGACAAAGAATAGCGCACGATAGAGTATAGATCGGGAGCACACATGCACGAAAGAGCCTGCAAAACAATCACAACACTAGGAGCCATGCAAATGAATCCACGTGGTTAGTCCAAAAACTAAGTGCATTCTAATGAGCTAAAAGAGTCGAATAGAAAACAAGCTCATCAAAATGTCATAAAAGAGATAAGAAATCTGCCAAACTAGAATCCAGAGCCCTATCTACCCATCCACAGCCTCCCTATAGACAGCTAGCCCTTAAAGTGATACACCTCATTTCTCTCACCCAAACTCCTATACAAGATCTAATCCTGCGCGGCTGAAGAGCTGGGTGCAGTGATGGTCGGTGGCTGCTCCTCTGCTGCTGCTGACTGATCCTCTCTTGGGTGCTCAACATCATCAAATGCGCTCAAGCCTGAAGAAGACGTCGGGGAAGGCTGCTTGTCATCAACTAAAGCTGGTTGATCAGCGCTGGCAAGGGCCTGAGCTACCTCCTCTACTGAGTATTCGGCCTTGACCAGGATAGCTGCTTCTGAAACACTGGGCTGCTCGGCTATCGTGGCTGCGGGCTCTATCTCTGAAGCCTCTGGCGGTGGCGCTGTCAAAACTGACTTAGCAGTGGCAGCCTCGAAAGAAAGAACTCTCAGAGCAAGCGGAGAACTACTGATTGTTGTCCCTGACTCCAGTGCCGGTACAGACACTCTGGGCTCTGCTGAAGCAAATTGAACTGACATGGAGTACAAGAAAATTGGAGAGAACTGAGACGTGGTGACTGGTACACTAACTCCTTCAGTAGTCGTAGCTGTGCTGGCTACCCGAAAAGGTACAAAAGGTGAAAGTGGGGCTGAGAGCAGTGTAGCGAATGTGGATTGCTGCTGCTGCTGGCTCTGGCTCTACATCTCAGATGTGAATGCTGGCACTGTAGAGTACTGAGGCTGAGGTGCTGTGGGATGGAGCTGTGAAGGCAAGGGACCTGGTAGCATGGTCGTTGGAAACGTAGGAAGAGGTGGATATTGATCCTCTGGAGATATGACGCAATAGCTCCAAAATCGACAGACATGTAAGATATGGCCGCTGCCATCTCCAGCTGAGAGCCATGTGACCTGTCATTGAACTTCCTGTCCTGCCGTCTCCTCTCCTCTGCGAGCTCTCTCTCTATCCGAAGCCGCTCCTCAATCTGGAGGCGCTCGAGTCGGATCCTCTCCTCGAACTCAGCCCTCTCTCATCGTATCCACTCATCTTGCTCCTCTCGGTACCTCCTCTGCTTTGCCTGCTCTTCCTAAATAGCCTCCAACCTGGCAGCAAGTGCAGAGTCAAGCGTGGCACAAGAGGTTGGAAGTCTCAGCCTGACCTAGAGTTTCTGTGCTCTCAGCTCCCGGCTATGCTCCCTCCGTAGCCTCAGTCTCAACCTCCTCTAGGGCTGTGGTCTCCCCTCCTTCAGGGATGCTCTGTGAAGCTGACACTCTAAGTACCCTAGAGTCGGATGGCTCTGCTGGACCGAAGGAGGTAGTAGTCTCTGGCAATGCTGCATACTCCTCCTCAGTCATCACACTGCCTCTCCTCAGCATCAAACAAATATAAGGGGCAAATGGTAAATGACGTGAATTCCCTCATATATGACATCCTCCATCTGAGCCAGTAGCAGATTTGTCAAGTCAAAGTCCTCGTGCCTCAGCAGAAAACATAGCAGCCAATGGTGCAATATGATCAGCCGCTCTCTGTAGCTAGTCCGAGGTGCTATCGACCTCCCTAGCAACCCTCTCAAAACACGAGCCTCGTGTGTCAACCGTAGAGCGTGCCTCGAGTAGTGCTCTCATGAGGTGGTGGAAAGCCATCCCTCCAAAAGGTCTGAACAGTGGTGAAAAGTTTGGATGGGCTAGTGCATAGATCCGAGTCTCTAAAGAAACAAATTCAAGGGCAGTCAAGACGTCGGTTCCCTTGAATCTGTGTGGCTCCTCTCGGTACATAAACCAGAAATAAGAGCGGTCGGAGGAGATCCATAGTGAGGCATACAACTCAAGCACAATATCCTCACTATACCTCAGCAGCTGGGTGACTAAATCTGATGACCTGAAAGATATGAGATATGCTCCTCCATGTCAACCCCAGCTCCTCTGCTCAGTGCCTCTAAAGAACAGTGGCGATGTGCTGCAAACACTGAGCTGTTGCCCTTAGTGGCAAGCTGCCTCCTATAGGCCTCAAAAATACTCCGCTGAAGAACTGTCTAAAACTATCCTGCATTAGCGTGTCTGCCAGCGGGGATCCAAGCACTGAAGTCCACTCTCTTCTTGGCCTTAATGGCCGGGTCCTTCAACTTCAGCAAGTCAACCTCGACCTCAGCTACTCTAGCGATGGCCCAGCGAGCTCTGTCGGCTCTGGCTGTGCACACCTCACAGACCTCAGACCTCAGACCTCTGATGAGAGCATCTCTGTGTCCTCTGCTGTGAAACCCTCTAGACTGCCTCTCTCTCCACGGTTCTCGACTGCCTACTGGCAGGAGCTCTTAGCGGCTGCACTAGAGGAGTGGTCGTCACTCTCTGACGGGTCAACCTCCTCAACTCCCTCTAGCTGTCAGTTCCTCCTATCCTGATAGCTCCAGACCTCATACGTGGAGGCACGTCCACGTCCGCAGCTGCTAGAGCATGGTCTCACTTAGGGTCACCTGTCCGCTGCTTTTTCTTCTTCTTCTCTGGCTCAACTGCCTTGCCCTTCCCTTTCTTTTCTAAAGACGGTTTTTGCCTATCCACACTGTCAACTGACTCTGAGAGATCAACTGCCCAGCTGACTCAACAAGATAGGATTAAGAGTGTGGCTCTTAACCCGTCTAAGAACTTCTGGACTGTCACAGAAACCTCTGAACTGCCGCTGACCTCTGTCCTGATCCACTGCCCAACTGCCACTGCACCAAATAGGAATAAAATATAAGTTGGAAGCTCAAAAGGTGAGCAACTCAAAAAGAAGTCCTAGCGGTGGAATCAAGGATATATCACCGATCAAATGAACCTAATTAGCACAACGGTGATATCGACAGACTAATGCCACAATTCAAAATGAACCAAATTAGCACAACGGTGATATCGATAGACTAATGCCACAGTTCATATAATAGCAATGCATCCAAATTAGAACATTAGCGACAGGTGACTCAATGCCATACTAAAAAAAATTGCTAGTGATGAAATCAAAATGGCACTAAGTATTGGAATTTGTCAACCAATCACGTCAGTTGGCAATAAAAGGTGAGACCTTTAAGTAATTATACCAATTTTCGCAATTAATTAACAAACAAGGCATGCAGGGTATTTTCAATGAAATGAAAGTGATAGAACTCAATACCCTGGAGAATAGAGCTGAAAACCGCCGAAGGTCACGCCGAAAAGACATCCAAACGCCTCAAACTCAAAACCCCACGAGGGTTTTAGCGGGTAGAGACTTGGACAAAGAAATGACTATCAATGGCGTGATTGTGAGCACGGGTTGGTGGCATAGGCATGCGGTGTGGCAACGCAGGGCTCAGCAAGCGGCGGTGGTGCAAGCAGGGCGATGGCCCTAGGGCTTAGGCGGCGGCAGCACGGGTTAGGGCACGACGGTGCGGGCGCGGTGCGTGAGGCAAGAACGGCGAAGAGTGCACGAGGCGTGAGGTGGCGCAGAGCGGCGGCACAAAGCGGAGGCCGAAGAAGGCGGCGAGTGGGATGGTGCGCGGTAGGCAACGATCGTCGGTGGTGAGCGGTGATTGGTGGTCGGTTCACATGATTTTGGAATGACAGAGAAAAGAACGTGCGATTTAGTTAAAACTTGAATCAACAGTCAAGATTGATCACAAGGAAATAGATGGCCGAGATTTTGCCAAAATTGCTGATCACCTGACTGTTCGGTCTCAAGAAAATGTTCGGTGACTAGAAAAGCCCGAACTGTTCGGTGTCTGGAGAATTCTGATTTCCAGAGAAGCAACTGCTTCATCTTCCAATCACCGAAATGTCTGATAAACCCGACGGAATGTCCGGTGACTGTCTGAATGTGCAGGTCACTCGGTTCAAAGATTACAATCACCGGACTATCTAGTTAAGGCGTCAGACTGTTCGATGACCTCAAGGAATTGCAGAACCAAAGAATTCTTTCTAGACTTCAAGTGTCCACACCAGAAAACCAAATAAACACCACACTTATCTAGAAAGAGAACTCTCAAACACTCCTTTACAAATAGATAACTCACGAAGAGTTTAGCATTTTTGCAAATCGCAATTAAGATTGAGCGATAAAAACCAAAGCGAGAAGGAGGCTCCAAAAAAAGTAAATATATGAATCCTAGTTCACGATCCACGTGAATGGATATTAGAGACCGTTAAGCACCGGGTCCAATGGGTATGAAGCACAACAATTGTTTTGGTTACTCTTTATGGTGTATGCCAATCCATATAGACAATGTAGTCACTTTCTCCATAGAGTAACATGCCTCCTCCGTGGTTCCTATATGCAATGCATGTAAACAAGCTAGCTAATACAGGGGAATTTAAAGCATGCCATGCAGATGCAAGAAAATTAAAGACATTGCATAAAGAAATGTATTCGGTGCCAAGTTTAACCCATCTCAAGCTTATTCACCATATGCCCGCCGCTTTGCCTTGAGATAGTCAAACCATCTTCTCAAGCTCTTCCCTCATACATATGGATATCTCGAGGTGGTTAAGCACTGCTCTAATATTTTTTTGTTCTTTTCTTTTATCTTTTTACACATGATGCATGATAGTGCAAATATTTAGTCCACGGAGGAGTCCTAACTACCATGCAAGACAAGAAAAGAAACCTAATTTACTATGTACAAGAATAATCTCCTTGAGGAGTAGATTGGCGTTATAACTCGATCAACATGTGGTGGACTTTAAAAATCTTTAATTCGCTTCACAGTCCACCACCTAGGCCCCTTCACTTCTTGAGAACCCAAGAGAGTTTATGCTTCCTCTCTCGGTCCACGATCACCTTGGAGACCCATATCTTTTAGATTGCCCTCTTGTCATTTAGCGGTTCGAGCGGTTTGGCCTTCACTTTTCTATTTTTGTCCCTGAAAAGCTTGTAGTGCATATCCTCATGGAAAAAGTTAGCGTTAGACATAATCTTAGACACGCTCACTTGGAACAATCCTTGGAGCGGTGACCATCAAAGCAACACTTCTCACAGTAGTAGTCATCCGCCATGAGCGGATTATCCATTCGAAGATCTCATTTTGGTTGCTAATGATGTTGATAAAGGAAGGATATGATCCTAAGCCCTTGTATTGTTGTTGTTGATTTGGTTTTTGCTTAGGATTTTCTTTTAAATTTGCCTTCCTCTAGTAAGCCGCTCGAATGCATCCATCATGATCTCTCTCTTATTTGAGCTTCGTAAATTACTTCAAAATAGATGGCTCAAATGTAGCACTCTCCCTATAGAGGATTAGATCACAAGAAGTAGAAGCTTCATTTAAATGCTTAAGACATTTAAAGAGAGAGTTAAGATAAAGAGCTGTATAGGAGCACACAAATGACTTATGCTTCTCACTTAGCTCTACGTGTTTCTCTTTGAGAGCCTCATAAGACTCACGTAGAACACCATGAGAATGCTTAAGAGCATTGAGCTCCCCCTCAAGCTCTTGAACTTAGAATACCGCCACTTTATGCTCTTTGGTCACCACATCGATCTTTTTGATCTTCTTGATGATGGTCTTGTTGGCCTTCACAAGGAAGAAGACTAGATCATTGTAGCTCGGTCCATCATCTTCATCATCATAGTCCTACTCTTCTTCTTCAAGATCATCATCCTCATCTACATAGTCAGCAAAGTGGAGGTGGTGGTAGCTCATTGGTTGAGATTGTCATGGCGATACCCGTGAGCTTTTCTTCACTAGAAGATAAAGAGTCCGAATCATCATCACCGGTGAGCCACTCACCAACAATGTAAGCTTTATGCGGGAACTTCTTCTTCTCCTTACTCTTGCTCTTCTTGACGAAGAACTTCTTCTTGAACTTTCTCTTTGGCTTGCGTTCTTTGTCTTCACTCTCACTAGAGACTTCCTTTTTGGGCTTGAGACACTCCTTTGCAAAATGGTCTTTTTTGCCACAATTGAAGCACCCAAAGTTTCTCTTGAAAGATGAGGGTCTTTTCTTGCGAAATAGCTTCTTATCAAAAGCGCAAGATCCTCATTATCACTTTTCTCATCCTCATCTTCCTCCACCTTCTTCTTGTTGTTCTTGCCATTAGAAGATTTTTCAACTTGAAGGGCAAGATTCTTAAGCAATTGAGAGTTGGTGAAATTGCCCAACATATATCCTTCATAGGATATGAGCTTACCGAGCATAACGTTAATGGAGAGAGTAGCCAAGTTGGCTTGGAAGAGACACGTGACGACTGAGTTGTGGCTTAGCGGCAACATCCTAAAGAGTTTTCTCATGATCTCAATATTATCAATTTTGTTCTTGAGGCCCAAGGCGTTGATCTGTTCCACCACTACATGTAAGCGAGAATAAACATCATTAGCTTTTTCATGTGGTAGCATGATGATGGAATCATATTTATTCTTAAGAACATAGTAACATTCTTCTTTGGCCTCGGAGGAGCCCTCATGAATGTTTTACAATTGCATCCATATTTCATGCGCGGTAGATGATGCATTGATCCTAGAGAAGACATTTTTCAACATGCATCCAAACATGGCACTCTTGGCCTTTGCATTGAATTTAATGAAAATGGGATCAAGTCTCTCATTCTCATTCGTAGCATTCTTAATCGCAAGCCACGCTTTCCCATCGATTGACCCTAGGTAGGCTTGCATGCGAGGCTTCCAATACGAGTAATCGTTTCCATCGAATATGGGCGGAGTTTCCACTCCGTTCGGCATCTTACTCAAGGCGGTGAAGTCCAAAAATGAGCACTTGGCTCTGATACCATTTGTAAGGATCAAAGATACCGAGAAGAGGGTTTAATCGGTGGACTTATAGAACTAATTTCGTTACGAACTTAAACTACAAGACTTTAGGCCAAGACCCATGACAATGCTAGTGAAAAGATAATAACAACAAGCTAGCACTAACACGATAGCCACGAAGAGGAATCAAAGAACAAACAATTACACTACTCAACGGTAAGTAAATGCGGTAAGTAAAAAGAGTGAGGTAGAGAATGCTCAGTGATTTTTTTCCCGAGGTCTCGAAAAGTAGGCGCCTTCCCCTTATCCTCGTTGAACCACTCCCGTCGGAGTCTTGCTTTCTTCCATCGTTTCCAGAACGATGCTCATAAGGGTACGCTTCACTCCCGAAGTGAAGTCATCGGCGGTCCGGCTGTCGCACACAATACCCAAGTGCTAGAGCAAACCTCCAACGCTCGGGCGCTCCCTCTTGGTGCCCCTTTCAAGCGGGGGACCCGGAACTGTGTACAAACTTGGTGATGTCTTTCGTAATCTCCTCAGAAGCTCAATCACCGACTCCTAGCCGGTCTAGGCTGCCCACACCAAGAGTAATAGGTAAAAATCACTCATCTCAAGCCCTACAGGCTCTAGAAGTGTATGAATGCTCCCTATCACTCTTCTACTAGCATCAAAGATCTCCAATCTTGCAATTTGCTCTCTTGGTGGTGTCCCTTGGCCTCTCAAAAATTTACTCTAGCTTCTCAGACCGCAAGCACACTGAAAAACGTCCCACTCCATAGTTTAAATAGGCTCCAAGCCTAGAAACAACTATTTAGACGTGATGTCATAAAGCTGACTGTTTTATGCAATCACCGGACTGTCCGGTGACTAGACCGCCAGACTGTCCGATGACTCTTCATCCTCCTGGGCGAAGGAAACACCCTCTCTAGAATTCATTCCATAGGACACCAGAATGTCCGATGCATACTTTCACTGGACTGTTCGGTGACTTTCACTTTTGAATTCACAGAGACATCTTCTCTGGACTTCGGCTTCGACGTCACCAGACTGTCCGGCAACTACCACATAGGACTATCCGATGCCTTCTCAGTAGCAACTCCAGAGAGCACCTCGCTGGACTCTGAAGTCCTGGCTCACCGGACTGTTTGGTGACTTCTTCTAATGAACTTGATTTTCGGTCTTCGTCTTCCTTTCCTCTGCTATCTTCAGTGCATTCTGAGGATCTAAAGAGCATTCACACCCTCTAACACTTGTATGATAGAAGACAAATGACCTTACCCCCTTAATAGTACCAACGTTCCTATGGACTCTCTAGCTAGTACTTAGCCTTGGTCTTCCGATGCCCGAAAACTTCTCTTTTAGGGATTGTCTTTGTCATCCACCGAGAAAGTCCATCATGTTGATGTAGAATTAACGAGTTGGTACCTACAAACACAACTCTTAGCTATGGTGTTCATTCAGTCATTAAAATCAATTCATATTTTTTTATGGGACTTCAAAGATAATGAAGCTAACACCCGGCATGAATTTGAACGGGCAAGACCCATGCTTGTGCCGTGCCAAATGGTTTGGGCTTAATTTGTGCCAGCCCATTTGTGCTGGCCCAGTTGCCCAGATCTACCCGTGAGAAAGCATTGTAGGTGCTCATGCATGCGACACGAGCAAGTTTCACAAAGCTGTACTACTTCCACTCCAAAATACTCCCTCCGTTCCGGTAAAAGAGGACGTTTAGACATCATTTAGGATACCAAGGAGTAATTAAATAGAGCTAATTCTTCCATGTTTGCTCCTATTAAATATGGAGAACACTCTCTCGTAATCAATAGTCTACCTTAATTTTACCGGTTACTATCGCCTGTTTTGTTGCTATCGACCCTTGTTTGAGGAAATTTTTTTTGTGTCATCGATGCCACGTGACATCAAGTCTTAACTTTAGTTTATATAGTATTATGAGTACTAATTAGGTAATATTGATACCTGATGCCACGTAGCATTGACATAATTTTTTCTCTTGTTCGATTCTCAGCGGCCACCTATTTTTGCGTGGGATTTTTTTTCATTTTTTTTTTGCTTTGGCGCTCTCTCTTTCGAATGGCCTCTATTTCCGCATTGCTGCTCCCGCCGGCTGAAATCCCTGAGGCGCGCGGCTGCTGGGCGACCCTTCGGCGATTAGCTATATATGCTCTTGAAATCATGAGTCTGGAGGCAGCCCAACGCTTTGTTGGCCAAACACGATCCCAATGGAGCCAGCGCTTGGATTCAAAGCTGATTTCGATCTCATTGAAACGCCGCCACTGGGAAGTCCGGTTTCCTTCTATCTTTACTTTCAATTACGTTCTCTTTTACTGCCAGTATTCTTCTTTCAACCAGAATTCAATTTATCCACAGAGCCAAATGATCACGGTTGGATTAACTTGAACTTCGAAGCTTCACAAGAGGACAGTCCAGTTTCGTGTTTCTTCTTAAAGAACTCGTTATTCAGAAATTTATCCACAGAGCCAAATGATTTCTCATTGCATGATCATCTATGTTTCCTACTACTTCTAGGTGTATTTGATTCCAATTTAGATCGTGGAGAAGATGATGTATAATTGGAGGGCAATGCAGGATTTGATTTGAGTTTGAAACCTCAAGTAAATGATGAATACTCCCTCCGTTCTTAGTCGCCATTGACTTTTAAAATCAACTTTAACCATTTATCTTATTCAATTTTTTTTGATAAATATACTATTTTTTGTTATAGTTTGATTTGTCATTAAAGTTACTTGAATCACAACTTAAAATTTTGCAAATTTGAATTACTTTTTTGAACAAGATGAATGATTAAAATTAACGTTAGAAGTCAACGACGACAAGAATTTAAGAACGGAGGGAGTATGACGTACGAGACCTAACAATGGATTCTTAAGAAAATATATTGGACCTAACATTGGACTCACATGAAGATGTTGCTGACGGTATGTAATTTATTCATTCATGATTCGTTGTTCAATAGTAGTGGCTGCTATGTTTAGGTAGCTGATCGTCAGAACCTGTTTAACTGCTTGTAAGTGGACCTGAACAAAATTTGGAACCTGAAGACAATGATGATCAAGATATAATGGACTTGTCGGGATCATGTACCTTGGGTACTTGACGACTCGTACTCGTACACGTGGGCCAAGACCCCGAGGAGTCTAGGGGTCGGATGACCGCGCACGAAAGCGCAGTCCGACCCCCGAGGCGACGGTCTATGAAAGACAAGTCAGCCGTGCTAAGACGCACGGTGACGCCGACCTCCGAGAGCCGATCCCCGGGGACCTCTGGGGGGTAGATACAGCGTTATGTCGTATTTACTCCGGTGGCTAACCGCCAACCGTCCTGATGGGACGGGACAGGTTTCGCCACGGCGACATTCTAGTCGAAGCCGCAGAGCCAGACAGGCCGCGGGAGTCAACAGACAAGACCTGGCGGCACTGTGGCTGACACTACAGTGTCAGACAGGCGCTACAGTGCCCGTCGCTGCGTGCGACGCGACGGGCCACGCCCGCGCATGGGCATAACGAATGATGGCGATGACAGTGGAGGACCCACCTGTCAGCGAGACAGCAGGATCGCGTAGGGCCCACCATCCTGTAACTCCGAACCACCCTATATAAAGGGGGGCCCGGGGAGCGATAGAAAGAACATCGAACACAGAAAAAAGCCAAGAGCTCTTGCGCGTATCCGTTCACACGCAAGCAACCCACGAATACGTGCTTCGAGCATCCACGATCTAGGCACCGGATCCTCTCCCGAAGAGAGGATCCGACCCCTTGTACTCTCTCATTGAGATAAATCACCCCTGGATGTAGGGTATTACACCGTTGGGTTTAGGGTTTAGGGTTTAGGGTTTAGGGGTGGTCCGAACCAGGTAAAAATCCTTTTGAGTCTTCCGTAGACTAAGCCACATCGAATACGAAGGCACACCACCCCCCACGATCGTATTTCGTACTGTGCCGGTGGTCAGAACACCGACAGTTGGCGGGCCAGGAAGGGGGGATTTCTTGGTGTTCTCTCGCTTCGACTTTTCGATGGCTTCCCTCTTTGCCGTCATGGAAGACATTTCGGTCTCTCACCTTCGCTTTGGGGGCTTCACGGTGGCCATCACCGGAGATGGCCGGTCGTGGCGTGTCCCCACTTTCTGCTCTGGACAGGCCTTCCACTTTGGAAGCTGAAATTCGTCGCCAACGAAGGCGGCGAGCTGCGCCTTCAGGCCCCGTGCAAATGGCGCGCCACGCGGCGCCGGCGGAGCCACGCCGTTCTGGGGCACGACCTGTCAAAGGGAGTGGTTCACTCTCCATGCCCCTAAGGGCGCGGAACCGGCGACTCCTGGCAACACGCCAGGCACCAACCCGTCCCCGCGTCCCACGGTGGACACCGCTGGCCAGGCCTAGCCGCCCATGGGACGAATCGGCAGCCCTGAGCCTCGAGGCAATGCTATAGCTGGTCCCAACGGCGCAGCTCGAGCCCCGGGGCGGTCCGCTTACTAGCAACTTGTAGCTGGAGGGCCGCCAGGCTTCGACACCCCGCTCGAGAACCTCGCAGCAGCAGTGTGCGTCCTCGACGAAACCGCCGCTCCCAAGGACCCAGAGCTGAGGGAAGTGTACGATCGCGTGCGCTTCTACCTCGGCAGCGCGCTTCGACAACCAGAAGCATCCCTCCGACCCCAGCAGTCGGAGACACGAAGCAATCGCCGATCCCAGGATCGGCGAAGCTCGGCCCACGACAGCCGAGTCGAGGAACGAAACCCTCGACACCATGCGGGGTCGGTCCTCCCACGGCTTGGCCCCAACCCCGACGCCCACGGCACCATCGACGCCCGGTGACAGGCAAGGAGCGAGCTCCGCGCCGAGTCTCGGCGGAGATGCTCCCTCGACCGCTACTACTAACGCGGCTCCCTCGATTCCAGTTGCCCAAGCCCTGATGGGGTCGGGCCCAGAGCGTTCGGATCGCTCATACGGCACGCGAAATTCTCACAAAGAATTCGCGCCCCGACCACCATCGGCCGCTACAACGGAGAAACGAACCCCGTTCACTGGCTCGAAGACTACCGACTCAATTGCCGGACCGGAGGAGCAGACGACATATTCTCCATCCAGTACCTGCCGCTCTTCCTCACCGACTCGACCCGAGGATGGCTCGAGCACCTCCCCGAAGGCTGCATCCAGGACTAGAGCGACCTACGCCGTGTCTTCGTCGGCAACTTTCAGGGGACTTACACGCGCCCAGGTAATTCCTGAGACCTCAAAAACTGCAAGCAAGAGCCCGGCGAGTCACTCTGAGATTACATCCAGTGCTTCTCGTGAAAGCGCAACGAGCTGCCTGACGTCCGCGACGCCGACGTCATCAACGCCTTCACCTGCAGCACGACGTCTAAGGTGCTCGTCACAAGCTGGGTCGCAGGAACCCTAGGACGGCCCGAGACCTCCTCGCCATCGCCACGACCTTCGCCACCGAGGAAGAGGCCGTGTAGGCGAACTTCGACCGAAGCCGGACGAAAGCCGAAAGGTCCGAGACCGATCGTCGGGGCGATCGACCCCCCGACCGGCATGCCGACCGCCGCAACGAGCGAGGCGGCGGCAGTTCAAGCAGTAAAAAGGGCAAGGGCCGATGCCACGACGACGACTTCGTGGCTGCCACCGATCGGCCGGCCCGACCCCCGACCAAGAAGCCGGCCAATCACGACGACCACTTCGAGAAGATGCTTGACCGACCCTGCCCCAATCACTCCGTGCCGGTGAAGCACACCCTCCGAAATTGCCACCTAGCAAGGAGGTTCTTCAAGAGCGAGTTTCAACCCGACTCCTCGGCGGCAGAGGCCGACCCCAAGCCAAAGGGGCCGAGGACGACGCCGGCGTAGCCTTCTCCGAGCCGAAAGACTGTCTCATGATCTTTGGCGGCCCCGCGGCCTACAGCGAGTCCCACAGCCAAAAAAAGGGACGTGGCGGGAGGTCAACGCGACCGATCCCACGGTCCCCCGCTACCTCAAGTGGTTCGAGGCCCCAATCACCTTCGACCGGGCCGACCACCCGGACCATGTTCCACAACCCGGGCGCCTCCCGCTGGTGCTCGACCCCATCGTCGGCTCCGTACGCCTATCAAAGGTCTTCATGGATGGTGGGAGTGCCCTCAACATCCTCTATGCCGACGCCTTCAGGGCGATGAAGTTGACGGAGGCCGACCTCTGCCCGAGCCACGCTCCGTTCCACGGGGTCGTCCCCGGGGGCTATGCTCCGTCCCAGCCACATTCGGTGACCGGAGCAACTTCTGGACCGAATCGTTCACCTTCGAGGTGGTCGACTTCATCGGAGCGTACCACACCATCCTGGGCTGGCCATGCTACGCGAAGTTCATGGCCGTCCTGTCACACCCGGTTTTATGGCTAAAATCGAATGACTCTTTATGTATGCCCAGGAATAAGTTTCATACATAAAGTGACTTCATTAATGGTAAAACAGAACAATGTCTCGAATAACTAACTATTACAAGAATAGACTAAGAGTCTTATCAAATTACAAACCAAACAGCGGAAACGAAACGAAAGCTTCTGGGCTCCACAGGCAGTTGACCGAATAGCTCGCCTAGACGTCGGCTCCAGGGTCTTCAAAGTTCTCCCAAGGTTCTCCCTCTACTGAGCAGCAATTAAAAAGGTAAGGTTGAGTACGGGTGTACTCAGCAAGTGTGGGAAGCATATGACATGTGGCAATTATCAAGGAACAGGCAATATAGGTTTTAATTGCATAAAAGCACACATTAGAGACACACAATTCCTATTAAGCACCTAATTACTAAGTGAAAGATTCCGTACCTATGAACATTAAAATGAGTAACAGAGTCGAATCACAGTCTCCCACTGTGATTCACCAATCCAAAACAATACCAATACTAATTCCCGCTAATCATGTGAGGGTCCATGCAATGCTCGTGACCGTGAGCACGGCTGTCAAGACAGTTTTACACTTTGCAGAGGTTGTACAAATTTCTCCACGAGTAGTGATTTCATCCCCTGTTGCCAGGTGATTAAAAGAATCTCCATTATGCCTGTGCCGTCGCACTCGCACACTTCCTTTGGTGTGAGGGCCAAGAGATCACTACAAGGCTTTTCCATGACTTTCGCCAGCTTGTACGTGCCCACTAAGGTTTCACCTGTCGGGCACTAACCGGAACCCGAGAGGCCCCCTCTTGTGCCGAATGGTTCCCGGGAGTAACCCTCCCTTCCCCACATGGCGTAACCCGCTTTTCCCGCTCCACCAGCTGGCGCGCACAGAACTGGTTTTCATCACTTACTACGCCAGGCCGCGCCCATTCTTGACATCGTGGCTGTACGGAACACATGGGTGGTCGCTCCACGAACCGGTCCTTAGATTTGGGAAGATAACTTACTAAGGAACAGTGCCAGTAACCCTGCACACAGTCCTACACCAACCACATCGCCCAAATCATCACTATCAAGTTGCTATTAATCTCCCATTAATCCTCGTGAAGCATATATAATGATCCATTTAAATACACCCAACCCGACAGTAGCAATCTAAGCATATGATCTACCCAACAGTAAGGTAAACTAAGGCGACAAGGCATAATGTGGAAAACTAGGAATTTCTACTAATAGGTACGCAGTCAATTTGACACAAGCATGCAATCTATAAGATAGATATTTTAAAAATTAGGCACAAGATGGGCAAGGACACTTGACTTGCTGCTCTTGGGAGTAAAAGTCGGCGGCCTCGAACTCTTGTTGCTGGAAGTCTTCGACGAACTGCAGCTCCGGGACGAAGTCGCCTAACGCACAAGAACATAAACAATCAAACAAATGCAACAAAACAGAACAAAATCAGTATGATGATGTCATGAATGCATAGGTTATTCTGTTACGATCGTTTTGACATATTATTTGCTTAAATCGGAGTTACGGATCAAAAGTTATGGCATTTATAAGGTTCAGAGGCTAATCTGTAATTTACAAAATTATTGGAGGACTAAATTGTAATTACCAAAAAGTTCAGGGGCTAAAATGTAAAGTTGTCATTTTGGCAGGGTCTAATTTGTAATTAAAATTAAGTGTAGGGTTTTTCTGTAAAAGTGACATAATTAATTATTAATTAATTAATATAATTAATTATTAAATAACTATTAAATAAATTATTAAAAAATTATTTTAATTATTTTTCAGATTATTGATTATATTATTATTGGAAAATCCGAAATTAATTAATCTAATATCTAATTAATTTTAATTAAATCGGTATGCTGACGTCATGCTGAGGTCGTGCTGACGCAATAAGAAATCTAATTTATTTTTAATTATAATTCGGGAATTAATCTAGACCGTTGATTTCAAAATGAACGGTTATGATTATTCGGGCTACGTGGGTCAACGTGGAGTGTCGGATCTGGATCTGATGGGTGAGATTGGTGGGGTGGTGTGGCTCACTGTGGGCGGTTGGATTTTGATCGGGCGGCTGTGATTTAAAACGAGGGGTGGGGTTGGCGTGAACCGTCCGATTTAAATCG
>BCLG01000236.1:233672-244616 GCA_001602295.1 Zoysia matrella | reverse complement strand
GCGCTCCTCTGCCGCAGCGAGGTCGGCCTCCTGCCGACGTCGCACGCTCGAGGGGACCGAGTGGTGAGAGCCTCCTGCGGACATGGCACGCCGCTAGCGGGGAAGAGTCGCGGAGGTTGCTACTGCACTGGGAAGAAGCCACCGAGTCGCTGGCTGCCGGTAGAGCACAGGAACCGACGGGGGAGGGAGTCGAGCAGGAAGACCGACGCCTCCGCTGGAGAGAATCACAGGTGAGATTGGATAGATCACAGAACCATATGGCTCTGATACCAAGTGTTAGGCGCAACACTCGCATTGTGAAGGATGACACTCAGTGTTGGGGGCAATTTTCTCTATGTTTCTTACTTAGAATGCCATGACCAACCTGAAGGGTTGGGTACATATATATATAGGCTGGTGGACAGCCAAGCATATGCTAAGATGCTAAAGCATAAAGTTGAAAAGATAGTCTAAGATGCTTAAAGCATAAAGCTGAAAAGCTAGTCTAAGATGCTTAAAGCATAAAGCTGAAAAGCTAGTCTAAGATGCTAAAGCGAAAAACGTAAAGCATAAAGCGCCTGCACTAGACTTATTCCATCATGCTTATCTCCTACTTATCTCCTAATAACCTGGCGCACATAACATCAGCAATGTCATGTCACATTGTTATCATCGTCTATCAGCTATACAGATCAAGGTTTTAGAAACCGCTCCAAACCCAGTTTTCTATAGTTCAAAAGAAGGCTAGCCGGTTTTGCTACAGTACCAGGTCCGGTTTCGAACTAAAAAACTGGTCGTCCAGTGAAACCGGACAGGACCGGTTTTCACGAAAACCGGCTGGTTTTGAACAGTTTCTAAAACCCTGATACAGACAATAAGTGAGTACATACAAGAAAACACTGGCAAGCAAGGTATGCAGCATTTCTTAGTGGAACTAAAAGTCCTAACGCATAAAACAAAGGAGTCTCTGCATACGAGTAACTACCAAAAGGGGAACAAGTAAAAAATCAAAAAGCATCAATTAGCTTAAAAACATAACAAAGAATACCTTCAATGAAAGCCCTCCGACAATAAGACAACATCGGATATCAGTAAACTGAGCTAACTTCTCAATCATGCTATGGATCCTGAATACATAGGAGTAGGAGCAAGGATTGTAAGTATTATTTATTGGCACTGAACTGTAAATGGTAGCTGTTATATTGATGATTACTAAGGTGGGATACTTGGTAGAAATATAAAATCAAACAAATTTGAAGAAATTGAATTACAGCAAGAGGGAATTAAGTTTAAAGAGGAAAATACTGATTGAGTGAAACTTAAACGATGATGATAAAAATAAAAGGAAAAAAAATCCAACATCGGTATCCCCAAAAGCACCTCACCAGGACATATGCAATCTGTGGATAAATAAAAGAAAGGCAGCCAAGGGTCTGGTCACTTTGGGTGTTTTGTATGAAGCCTTTCTCTGCATTTCTGCAAGAAGCTTTTTCTAGGACTCAGATGACCGCATGGTTACAAGGCAACAAGTTTACCATTGAGCCAGAAATAACAGATAAATAGTTAAGGAAAATAGAATGCACATTGCCGCTGTAGGTTCAGCCATATCTTATGGCACATCAATATAAAATTGAGCTAACATTGGAAAAGAACATATGTGGAACTTACTGTGCAGCTAATTCTCTGGTTGGAGTAAGAATAAGCACCCTAATTGCAGGGACACGTTTTGGACGGAAAAGAAGGCGTTCCAGTACAGGCAAAGCAAATGCAGCTGTCTAAGATAAAAAAATTAGCCAAAACCATACATAATCTACCTAAAGATGCTCCAAAAGGTTTATTTGTATTAAATGGTGATACCTTCCCGGATCCTGTAATAGCACTACCACATATGTCCCGTCCAGTTAATGCCAAAGGTATGCAAGCAGCCTGAAATACGAAGTAAATTGAGCAAAAAATGATAAAGAAAAAAAACTGCATGTGTAGATAACAAATTTTACGTAGCAGAAAAACTGTTCTTTAACCAAATAAAAGATTAGATTTTGTTAGCCATCGTTGAAGAAAAGAAATCTATAGAAATTATAAACAACAAAAACAATGCTGAAAATGTATCACTACCTACCAACCAACAGAAAAACATTAGCAGTCATGAATTATATGCAGGAATGAGTTTTACATACAAATTTCTAAGGTACATTCAGAAATAATTGTAATGGGAAATGTGAGCATGCATATTAGTCCCAGCTATAATAAATTATATTACAGATAGTGTGGGAAAAATAGGGAACTGCTTTGTGTTTAGCAATACGAGCTAGCGTATATCACAGCAATGAGATGGATTCATCTAAAAGTTTGGCAGGAGTTAAAAACTTTCATTATATGTTAATAATTTCGCCATCAGACAGCAACAATATAGGACATTTCAGATTATGAAAAGAAATATGAAGTGTATTGGGAGCAATAGTGGCAACATATGACCTAACAAAAAGTTGCAAGTGCAAACCTGAATCGGAGTTGGCTTTTGGTAACCAAGTGCTTCACAAGCTCGAACTAGTGGGCGAGACAGGTTCAGCTCCAGGAATGACTTTGCATGGAATGATGCTCCCTCTGATGAAGCAAAGAAGTTAGAAGGATCTAACTGGCCATCCTGCTCAGCTTCGTCATCTTCCTGCCATTACAGTGAGGGAGCATATCAGAACTCCAGAATCAGCAGAACTTGCGTTGAAATGCAGCAATTGTGCTCTCAGAATCAAATTGCACTGACGGTCTGCCACGCTATTGAACGCCATGAAACACCATAACTTTACAGAGCAGCTGTATTTAGCTGAAGAGACCTAGGTGGGGAATCAAACTGCACGAAGCTCACCTCTTGGGCATCCTCGTCATCCTCCCTACCGTCTTCTTCCTGTTCGCCTCCTTCCTCTTCGTCCTCCCCGTCGCCGTCACTCTCAGCCTCAACCTCCTCGTCCCCGCTCCCCTCCACCGCCTCCTCCTCGTCGTCCTCGTTCTCCTCTAGCTCATCCTCCTCGTCTCCGCTGCCCTCTCCCTCCACCAACGCCTCGTCCTCGTCGCTCTCATCGTCCCCACTGCCGCCGCTCTCATCGGCCTCGGAGTCATCGGAGAGGACGGGATCCCGCCTGCCCTGCCGCGCCAGAGAGATCTTCTCGTCTATGGAGGTGGTCCGGCGCCGCGCGTGCTCCGCCGCCACGGACTCTGCGTACGAAGAGAAATCCCACGCCGACTGTGCCGGCTTGCCACGTGCGTGCGGCCCCGCCGCCGCTAGCTCGTCGTCGGAGCCGTCCGGGTCGAAACGAAAGCTAGGGTCCATGTCGGGGCAGGGGGGAGAGAAGGAAAGGGGGAGGGGAGAGGCGGCGGCGCTTTCCGCTGGCGTCCGGAGGTGGGGAACGCGAGCGAGGGTTTAGTTGAGGGTTCCGTGAGGAAGACATGTAATTTGGGCTCTAATGGGCCGAACGTTGAGCGCACGTGGGCTGGAGATATATCAGGCCCAGGCCTTGCAGGATGATTTCGGTAACAAGCGGGCCCGCGGTGACCTGAGTCACATTCCCCATCTCCTTGCCGCCGCCGGCAGCCGTAGCGGCGCCAGCGGTGACCTTTGAGCCGCTGCATTCATCCTCTCCTGCCTGTTGGATCCTTGTTTCTCTGTCTGCGGCGGTTTCTCAGCGGCGTGCTACCCCCGTGACGGCATCAGCGTTGCGGCGATGGACCGGGTCGGCGGCGGCGAGAAGCAGCTGGAAGACTGCACCGTATCAAAGTAATCTCTCTCTCTCTCTCTCTCTCTCTCAATCGATGCTGTTGGAGACTCAGATGATCAGATCCCCCATCTCCTAGTCTAGATTCACAAAACAAGGAACTCCAGTTGTTCATTGCCTCCTCTTGGCTGCCTTCATGTTCACTAGAGCGTTCATCGTTTACAGACGGTATCTTTTCTGCTCTGATTCAAAGCCATGCTGTGGTGCTCCTGTCCTGTGCTTGTTTGACTTGCTTGTGTGGATTGATTAAGTAATTGTCTGATTTTTGTGCTATGACCGCAAACCCTGCTTGCATTTAGAGCAAATTCGTGCTTTCGAGTGTGGTACAGAGTCTGGGTTACCATTGCCTGGTACTACCTCCGTTTCAAAATATCATTTCTAGGTTTGGATAAACTAAAATTCTTTTAACTTTTCCTAATAATATCTCGAAAAATTATATAATTTATAATAGAAAAAATTACTTTTTTTATGAAAGCTTATTTCATGATGAATCCAAAAAATATAATTTTTATATGATAAAATATTATTAATTATACATTATTAGTAGTCAAAGTTAAAGAAGTTTGACTTTGACTAAATTTAGAAATACTTATATTTTAAAACGGAGGGAGTATATCGTTATTGAGCTCACAAGTGTGATAACTGTTTGTACATAGCAACTCTCTCCGAGGCCTGACTTTTTGTTGGACGACAGGATATGTTGCGAACCCATTCCCTAATTTCCTCTCAAAACGCGAGTTAGCAATCACACATTGTCTTCTGTTTATTTTATCAAAGGTACTACCTCCGTTCCAAAATATAAGCATTTTGAGGTTTGGATAAGGTCAAAAAATTTTAACTTCTACCAATGATATCTAGAAAATTACATAATTTTTAATATAAAAATATATTTTTATAAAAGTTTATTTAATGATGAATCTAAAAACTATAATTTTTATATTATAAAATATTATTAATTATATATTATTATTGGTCAAAGTGATAAAATTTGACTTTGACTAAACTTAAAAATGCTTATATTTTGGAATGGAAGAAGTACATACCCAGCATCGCAAGTAAAAAGCTGAGGCAAAAACACTGAGAAATGGATGTATCAAATTAATCCTATTTTTAACCAGAAATATGCCTTGCAAAGACAGGAAGGCTTTTTTGCTTATCTGGTTCAGTGGCCAAGTAAATTGTAAGCATAGAAGTTCTGCTCAGAAAATACAGCCACTAATTTTGAGTTAGTGAGCATCATTATGTATAGTGCAAGCTTTAGTTTAAATCTTGTGATGATGAAGGATTCAATGTTTCTTGTGGACATCAGTCAGTCTTACTGTGTTGCTTGCGTTACTCATGCATTTTCATAAATCAGACTATTATGTTTTGTGTACGTTGACCATTCGGTGACAAGTTACGGGCGCAAAAGAGCTAGGAGTTTATCCTAGATGCAGCTGACCGTTAAAAAGTGTGCAATAGCCCATGTTTTCCTAAACGATTTTAAATGGGCGTTTAAACCCGTTTAAACTATAAACGGAAGGTGACCGTTTAGGCCGTTTAAGCCGTTTAAACCGTTTAATCCCGTTTTGAGCTTGAATAAACCGGTTTAAACAGCCGTTTAAACTGAAAAAAACCTAAACGGTGGGTCACCGTTTACCGTTTAGGATTTCATGGGCAATAGCTCACCGATTAAGTGCCCTTGCACCGAAGAATGAACAGGGTTAAGCAATGTGCTGGAGATGTGTGATGTTAAGGCAGGGTTTGATTTATTTGATCTTATATTTGTGATATTTTTTAAGCATGCATACCTTGGACTGTTTGTGAGTACATTATCATATGAAGTCCGTGCAACTATCAATCATCTCAATTGAAGGTTGTATATGTAACTCTTTGATTATCGCATAGTTTATAGAACAAACCACATTAATGTTTCTAGGTAGGTGTTATTAAATCACTATACAATATCTTGCTTTTGCTTGAATATATGCTAGCTACTTGGTTCTTAGGGGTTGTCAGCTAGGGACAATTAAGCGCTAAGCTCTAGGCGAGTGTTGGTGCTCCACCTAGAGCTTAGACGAGCCTAAGCGCTGTAAAATACAAAAATAAAAGTAAAAGGGGGATTAAATTTAGTGGCCCAGCCCATCAACTCCTCTCAAGCAACCCCAACCCTAGCACATGTCTCCCACAGTCCCACTCCCACGCAACCGCCTCAGGCACTCTCTCTTCTCCAGCTTTCTTCTCCCATGCAACACGGAAGCAGCAGCCGGCGCCTTCTTTGTCACTGCCGCTGGTGTATTCTCTCCTCAACTGACGCCGGCGGCGGCGCCTTCTCTCCCTCAACTGCCAACATCGCCTTCTCTTCCAGGTGCCCTCCTCTCCCCGCCGCCTTCTCTCATCTTTTCTCAGCCAGCGCCGCCAGATCTACACCTCCACCACCCACCTCCCTTGGCGGCATCCGCCTAGGACGCGTCTACCCCCTGAAGCAAGGCGGATGTCCATTGCTCAGCGCTTAATCATGCTTCAGCGAACACTTTTTAGCGCCATTTTTTTCAAGGGTATGTGTATCGGTATCTGTGGATATGGATACGGCGATACATCATTTTTTAGAAAAAAAAAAACCTGACACGTTGATATGTTTTTTTAAAAAATAATAGAAAAATCCAGCCTAGCAGTCACAAGTTAGAACATAGAAGTCCACGAATCAGGCCCAAAGGATGCAGATCACAGCAGGGATAATGTAAAAATGTAAGTTCAATGGTGGTCCTGTTGCTGAAATCTAATAGGATAGGGAGAATGGGGCAGCGCATCTAACATTTCAAGGGGGGTTGAACCTTGTTCTTACTGGGCCAAAACATATCCACTAGCAGGCCGGACTCGGCCAATACGTATTGGCCCAAGTATCCAATTTTCTCCTATTTATTTTTATTCTAATACTTGGTGGATACGTACCCACCACGTAACCATCACGTATCAGTATCGGATACGTATCCGCATATTGGATACTCCCCATATTGAAGTATCAGTGTTTCATATGTGTTATTGGTTTTGTTCCTGTGGCCATCATAACTAATAAACCCTTACTCTTAGGTCCAATGGTAGTATTTGGCACCACTGGAACCATTCTTGACATTCATGGGCATTAGGCGGTATGAGCTGGAGCATGCTCAGCAATAGATGAAACATCTGGAAGCACAAAACCTTTCGGCAAATGCTACTGCTGAGAATGAAAGCACTGAATCCTTAGTTTTTTTCGGCTCTGCCACTTGTATAGCTCTTTCTTTTTATATATATTAATATATTACCATAGCAGGGGTTTCCCTTGCTGTGCAGTTTAAAAAAAAAAACATATTAGGTACTTTCAAGTAAAAAAATGATATCTGAGTCATGGTTTATCAATGTTTTTTATAACTGCTTTCTTGTTTGCGCAACAGGTCCTGTCCAAATATTTTTTTAATTAGAGCAGGGATCTGCATCTGTACTTATTGGATCAGTTATGACATTTATATGTCAGGGTATTATGCTTTGTGCGCATTGACCTCTGAGTGATAAAGGAGGAAGGGGTGCAAAACTGGTAGGAGGTAATCCAAGATGAAGCTACCATTTAAGGAGCATATAATAGCTCACCCATCGAGCACCCTTGCGCTAAAGTATAGGTGTTAATCGATCCGCTAGAGAATGCATGATGTTAAAGCAGGGTTCGATTTATTTGATCTTATAATTGATATTTTTTTATAACATGCATACTATGGATATTTCTTTGTGTACGTATATGTATGAAAGTCCATGTAGTTCTCAAATGTCATATTTGGATGCACATGTTACATGATTTGTTACCACATGAATGTTTCTGGCTTGGTGTTCTTAAATGGCTTTACCATATCTTGAGTTTGCTTGAATGTATGTCCTGTTTTTAACAAATCACCAACACTGAGGCACTAGAGGCTATCATAGGAAAGCAGTTTGGGCTTGGAATGAATGTGTTTATACCATAGAAAATTTTTAAATTTCTTAGCGATTTGTTAATTGAATAAAGGTCTGCTGATGTAACTCTTCACATGCATTTCTTTCAGTGCGTTAGGTACTTGGTTCTTCTCGGTTGTTGGTGCTCTTGTTGCTATTCCTGTGGGCATAAAGAAGAAATCCTTAGCTCCGCTGGTCTTCTTTGGCACCACTGGAACAATGCTTGACATCATCATGGGTATTAGCCAGTGTGAGCGGGAGCATGCTGAGAGGCAGATGAAGCTTCTGGAAGCACAAAGCCTTTCGGGGAATGCTGTTGCCCAGAACGAAAGCTCTGAATCCTTGGGCAATTCCGACAAATAAAATGCACATTTTGTTCTCAACAATGTATAATTGTCTTGGAGCAATGGCCCATCAACTTGCTCAATCTTACTTCTTGTAATGAAAATGTTGTTTTCTTAACTTTCGGGGAATGCTACTGCTGAGAATGAAAGCACTGAATCCTTTGGCAATTTAGACAAATGAAATTAATGTCTTGGTTCTTTTACTATGTGGCATCACTTATTGACGTGGACTTCTTGTGCATGTGCCAATTGACACGTCACTGAACTTCGAAAAATGGGCAATCAGTCATCAGGTAACTCAATCCCTTTGTACGAAGAGTAGGAGCATAAAAAATACTACTCCAGTTTTACAAGACGCCATTAATATCTAACATCAATGTTTGTGTTATTTAAAAAATATGAGAAATATAATATTTTTATTATAATTTGCTTTATTATTACTGGTTTTGAAACATGACTAATAATATTATATATTTAAATAAATTTTTTGAATAAAATGAATAGTCAAAGTTAATATTAAAAGTTAACGATGTTGATATTTTAAAATTGAAAGGAGTATATGATATTTTATCTGATTCAAACACACAGTGAGGTCGTTGTCTCTAAAGTGATGACACCAATGAACTCATTTGATAGTCCTGATCCCCTACCTAGCTACATGTGCTAGATTCTTACGATGGAGCACTTTCAGAAAGAAAAAAAAATATAGATGCATCTAGCCATGAACAGTCCTATACCACTGGAGCTTGGGAGTGCTGCGTGGAATGCTTCACAAGATTGCTATCGCGTGGCTTCTGATTAAGGCCTCGTTCGGCAGTCATAGATTGAGTGGTTTCGTATATGTCACTCAAACTCAGTGTTGTTGGATTGAATCTTGACTTTCTCTAATCTATCTATAGAATTCATGTGTTCGGTTGAAGTATTGGTTTGAATATCTCCTTCTAATCTATGTTGTTCACATCACTCGATTTTATTTCTGTCGGCGTTCTAACCACCGGCACAGTAAATATACGATCGTGGGGGGTGGTGTGCCTTCGGATTCGATATAGCCTAGTCTGAGGTAGACTCAAGAAGATTTTAACCTGGTTCGGGCCACCTCGAGCGGTGTAACACCCTACGTCCAGGGAGCGGATTATCTTGATGGTAATGCTACAAAGGCGAGATCCTCTCTTCGCGGGAGGACCCAGAACGTGGGCGAATGGGGGTGCTTGCTCGGAAGGATGCAATGATCCCCGGACTCTAATGGAGCACGTATTTGTCTTTTGTGTGTTTGTGGCTATTGCTTGTGGGGTTGTTCGACCGACTCGTCTATCGTTCCTCGGGTCTCCCTTTATACAGGAGGGGGCCCTGGGGTTACAAGTAACGGGTCCTACGCGATCCTGCCGTCTCGCCGACAGGTGGGCCCTCCCGTCGTTATCGCCATCATTTCGTTCCGTCCAGGCGCGGTCGTGACCCGTCGCGTCGTGCGCAGCGGCGGGTACAGTGATGCTCGTCCGGCGCCATTGTGCCGGCTACAGTGCTGTCCCGTCGTGTCTGGCAGCCGTCGCAGCTTTCTGCTGGAGTGTTGCCGTGGTGAATCTCGTCCCGTCCCGTCGGGACAGATGGCAGCTGGCCATCAGAGTAAATGTACCATAACGCGGTACCTACCCTTCAGGGGTCGCCCTCCGAGGGTCGGCCTTCGGAGGATGGAGTCTTCGCGTGCCCGCACGGCAGACGGCCGTCGTAGATCGCCGTTGGGGAGGGGGGTCGGAACCTGTGATCGCCCGACCCCTGACCTCGTTAGTGGTCGTCCTGTTGGATACCCGGGGTACGCGATCCCGACAGTAGCCCCCGAGCCTGACGCCGTTTTCAATCTCTAGCTGAGGCGGCGTCGGGCTGGTCATTCGTGAGGATTGTCGTGCTCCTACGGGTGCGCGCGAGCGCCCCGTAGGACGTAGCCCCCGAGCCCTCGAGCGATTCCGGAGGGTCGGTCGTGGGCTGAAACGTCGCGCGGACCATCATTCGTCGATGGTTGATCATATCGGAACCGTTTCGCTGGCTCTGCCCTCGTGCCTAGGAGGTGATCTGGGGAACCGGCTGCGCATCACGCCGACGGTCGAGCTCGGGTCGAGGTCGGTCTCGGTTTTTTCATTTGATAAAAAGGCTGGGAAGGGCCGGTTTCGACGCGGTCTTTGCCCATGATCATCGTTGCACTTAGGCCCGGGCCATGATCAGCGCACGATCGTTTGGGTTGGCCCGATAGCCTCGGCTGTCGGTCAGCCGATCGTTAGTGGTTTCGTTCTGGGCCCAGCCCCCGAGCCTAGAGGCGATCCGGGGGGCCGACTGGGCATAGCGCCGACGTTCGGGGTCGGACCCAGGCTAGCCTCAGTTTTTTCATTTCGCGAGATGACTGGGAAGGGTCGGTTTCGACGCGGTCCCTGCCCATGATCATCGTTACGCCTAGGCCAGGGCCATGATCAGCGCACGATCGTTCGGATTGGCCCGATGGCCTCGGCTGTCGGTCAGCCGATCGTTAGTGGTTTCGTTCTGCGTGCACGCATTGTTTCGACCTTCGAGGTCGGGCCGGGTCGCTCTCGGTCTTTCATTCGGGAAGACGCCTAGGTCGGACCGGTTCGATGCGGTTCCTGACCATGATCAGCGTCGCGCCTAGGGTCGGCCATGATCAGCGCCCGAATGTTTTATTTGGCCTGGTGGTCCCGGCTGTCGGTCAGCCGATCGTGGGGGGCTTCGTTCGGTCGTCTCCCCTTGTTCGAACCCGCCGTTATGGTTACAGGGATCGGACGGCCTCCGTGCCTCCACGCGAAGGGAAATTGGACCGTCCGGGAATTTGAACCACCGGTCGATCCGAGCGGTTGATTTGAATTCGATCGGACGGTGTCGTGGGTGCGGCGGTTCGCGCGCCCGCGTCACGT
>BCLG01000236.1:147524-220228 GCA_001602295.1 Zoysia matrella | reverse complement strand
TGGCAGCCTACCCATTAGCTGCCGGGCTAAGGCCCAGGAGGGCAGTGCGCGGGGCGCTGGCGGACTGGGCTGAATGCGGCCTAGTTTCGCTCGCCCTTTTTTTTAGTGCGCGGCCCATTTTGTTTTTTCCTGAATTTTTTTTATTTCCCATTAGCTTACCGCTAGAAAATTAAGAAAAATAGAGAAAATTCAAGAAAATAAATTAGAATATTCTGGATAAATGAAACCAATGGAAAATTTATTGAGAAGAATTTATATGACATTTTGGGGAATTTAGTTGCATTTATTTTCTTACTTTTATGCATTTATGATAATTTCCCGTTTTAAATTATGTCATATGTACTGTTTTATGAGATTATTTTAAAACTCATGTTTAATTTCTCACCAACGTTGATTTTGAGCATGTGTTGTGCCCATTGTTTAATTAGTTTAATTCTTGCATAATTATTTATGTTTTTTATGCATGATTATGGGATTATTTTGGCACATATTTAATTTCTGACCAATGTTAACTTTGATTATGTGCTGGACCCATTGTTTTACTTTGCATTCACCCAATGGTAGTGCAAAATATTATAAGTTATTCTATTATTATGTTTATTTTCTTCTGCCCAACCGTGATGCAAATTGTTTATTATTTACTAATGTCTTATTTAATTTATAGCCATGACGCTTTCCAGTATTGCCGGTTACTTAAACGGCATTGAGCCACTGGGAGGGAACAATTTTAAAAAGTAGAAGAAGACTGTGAACCCTCATTCTTATGGTCTTGAATAAGGATCTCTCCCTGACTCAGAATAAGCCCACTGAGCGTATTGCCGCTGGGGCAAATAACACAACCTTGGCTGCACGCAAAAAGGAATATGAGGATCTAAAGGCTAAGTGGGAAAGAGTGGATCGTATGGCGATCATGCTCATGGATAACTTCATTAATCCTGCAACAAGGGGTGTTCTCCCTAAGAACCCGAAGAGTGCCAAGGCCATCGTGGCCAGTATTGAAAAACATTTCCAGAACTCATCTAAGACAAGTGCTAGCATGCTCATGATGAAAATGATGCATGCCATCTGTGGGAGTGTGAGGGAGCACATCCTAATGTTGATTGACATTTCCGAGAAGCTGAAGGATTTAAAGATGCCCCTCCCTGAGGACTATGTTGTCCACTACATTATGTTGTCGTTGCCTGCTATTTTTGGCACCTTTAAGGTGAATTACAACAGTAGCAAGATGAAGTGGAAATTATCCACTCTTATAGCTAAGTGCAGTGAGGAGGAGGAGAGACTAAGGAATGACAATAAGGATTTTGTCAATCTCATTGCTCATGAAGCTAAAGGAAACAATGGGGCTGGTAGGTCTTGTGGCAATATTCGCCATTTTAAGAAGAACAACTTAAGGGAAATAAGCCCTATGATCGTCCCAAGAAAGACACTCCTAAGAATGAAGCTTTCACATCCAACAAGAAAGGTCCGAAGTGCTATCATTTTAAGAAGCATGGGCACATAAGGAAGGATTGCAAGGAGTTTAAGAAGTGACTAGAAAAGAAGGGTAATGATGATATGATCTCTTTCATTAATGAATCCCTTTTTACTTACTTTCCATTAAGTTCATGGTGGATTGATTCTGGTGCCACCATTCATGTGACTAATTCATCACAGGGATTGCATATCGCCTAGACTATAAAAAAGGAGGCGAGAAGTCTTGAAGTAGCTGACGGAGTCCAGGCAGACGTCGAGGCGATAGGATCACTGTTATTAGCATTAGATAGTGGTTTTGTGCTTCGATTGCATAATGTTTTTTATGTACCGTCATTGACGAGGAACCTAATTTCTGTTTCTTTATTGGATGATGATGGTTATAAGTTTGAATTTGGGAATAATAAATACTTGATTAAGTGATGTTGTTGGTGTTGCCCAAAGGCGAGACAAGCTTTATTTATTATCCTTTAATGATTCTACTGTGATGAATATTAGTAATGGCACCCTTAAGTGCAAGAGAAACATAAGTAGGAATGAGACTTCTGCGAAATTATGGCATTGTCGATTAGGTCACATTTCGAAGGGGAGAATGGAGCGTCTCATTAGAGAAGAGATACTTTATGAATTAGATTTCTCTGATTTAGACCACTACATTAATTGCATAGAGGAAAAGTTTGTAAAACATGTTAAGAAGGATGGAGCTAAGCGCAATTCAGAAATATTAGAAATTATTCATACGAACATATGCTGTCCATTTAATGTAACGTCAGTAGATAGATTTAATTCCTTCATTACTTTCACTGACGATTTCTCCTATTTTGGATACGTTTACCCCATAAGAGAAAAATCCGAGGCGCTTGATAAGTTTAAAATCTTTAAGGTTGAAGTAGAAAATCAGCATAATGTTAATATTGAAGTCGTCTGATCTGATAGAGACGGTGAATATTATGGGAGACATGCTCAATATAGACAAATCTCCGACCCTTTTGCTAAGTTTTTGCAAGAGAATGGCATAGTTGCACAATATTCTACTCCTGATGAACCTCAGCAAAATGGCGTGGCTGAGCGTCGAAATCACACCTTAATGGACATGGTGTGTAGTATGCTAAGTTATTCTACACTGCCAGTGAGTATGTAAATAGAGGCATTAAAGACCGCCGCACATATAGTTAATCAGGTCCTAAGTAAATCAGTCTCTAAGACATCTTATGAATTGTGGACTAGTAGAAAACTGAGTATGAATTATTTACTTGTGTGGGGCTGCCAAGCCAAAGCCAAAATTTTTAATCTATAGCTTGGGAAATTAGATCCTAAAACTATAAGCTGCCAATTTGTAGGATATCTCCAAAATTCTAAGGGATGTCGATTTTATTGACCTGGACGTACCACTAAGTTTGTTGAGACAAGGCGTGCTATCCTTTTAGAGAGTCATGGTTGCTCTATAGAACTTGAGGAAATACGGCATCATGACATACCGCCGGTGACTCATACTTATTTTGTTCCAACTTATCAGAATGTTGTTACACCTCAAGAGAGGGCGATTGAGTCTACTTCGCCCCACATGGTTGTCATTGAGAACCCGCCAGCTATAAGTTCATCTGAGGATGTACCTATAATTAGTGAGCATCAAAATAAGGATACGGAAATGGGTGAAGCACCACTTGAAATGAACCGCAGGTGGAACCTCAACAACAACCCATGGAAATTGATGAACTTTAACCATTAAAAACATCCACACGTGAGAAGAGATCTGCCATCGCTAGTGATTATGTTGTCTATATGAGTGAAAATGGACATCGTTGGAATAGTAGATGCTCCCAATTCATTTAAGGAAGCTATTCTAAGTGAGCATTCACATAAGTGGCGTGAGGCTATGGAAGAAGAACTAAGGTCTATGAGCGTTAATGATGTTTGAGACTTAACAAAAATTCCTAAAGGAGCCAAAACAGTGGGCTGTAAATAGGTCTACAAAACTAAATATGACTCCAAAGGGAAGATCGAAAGGTTCAAAGCGAGACTTGTGACAAAAAGCTTCACACAAAGAGAAGGAATTGATTATAATGAGACCTCTCCTATCTCAAAGAAGAATTCATTTAGAATCATTATGACTTTTGGTGGCTCATTATGATTTAGAGTTGCACCAAATGGATGTTAAGACTGTGTTTCTTAATGGTGACTTGCATGAGAGTGTGTATATGGCACAGCCGGAAGGTTTTGTCGTGGAAAGCAAGGAACAAATGGGATGTAGGCTAATGAAATCAATTTATGGGTTAAAGCAAGTGTCCAAATAGTGGTGCCTCAAGTTCGATGAAGTCATTAAGGGATTTGGCTTTGTTGAAAATAGGGTGGATAATTGTATATATGCTAAGTTTAAGGGGAGCTCTTATATCATTCTAGTACTTTATGTGAATGACATCCGACTAGCCAGCAGCAGCAGTCATATGTTGCAAGATACAAAAAGATTTTTGTCATCAAAGTTTGACATGAAAGATCTTGGTGAAGCCTCTTATGTTTTGGGCATTGAAATTCACCGGGATAGGTCCAAAGGACTATTGGTGCTCTCTCAAAAGGCATATATCGAGAAAGTACTAAAAAAGTATAATATACACTAATGTTCAGCTACGGCTGCCCCCATACTTAAGGGAGATAAGTTTGGGTTATTCCAAAGTCCTAGGAATATATATGAAGCTGATCAGATGAGAAAGATTCCTTACGCTTCAGCTGTCGGAAGCATTATGTATGCATAAGTGTGCACACGCCTTGACTTAGATTTTGTCACATTGATACTTGGCAGATTTCAATCTAATCTAGGAATAGACCACTAGAAGGCTGCTAAGAAATCCTTACGATACATGCAAGGCACTAAAGATTATATGCTTACGTATAAGAGATCCGAGAGTCTTGAGATTGTTGGCTACTTGGATGCGGATTTTGCAGGCTGTGTTGATTCTAAGAAATCCACAACAGGATATACATTCACACTTGCGAATGGGGCGATATCTTGGAATAGCTCCAAACAGTCACTTACAGCTGCTTCTACTATGCAAGCTGAATTTTTAGCATGTTATGAGGCCATGAGGCAAGTCGTATGGCTTAAGAACTTTATACCAGGACTAAGAGTGGTAAACAATATAAGTAAACCACTAGAAGTGTGCTGCGATAATCAAGCTATAGTCTTCTTTTCGAGTAAAAGTAAGTGAAGTGGTGTTGCCAAACACATTGACATTAAGATTCATGTTGTGAAAGATAGAACCTAGAATCGCACTATTTATTTACATCATATAAGTACTAAGGAAATGCTGGTGGATCCACTAACGAAAGGCTTACCACCCAGTATATTTTGTGATCATATTAAGAATATTGGAAAGCTTGTGATTCTGAAAATGGCCTAAGTGCAACCACTCTCGTAACGAATAAGTTGCTTGTGTCCATGAAGTGGTTTTATATAGTGTGAGCTACTGCGACACAGTAGAATTTATTCACCGCTGTTGCACACTGCTTCATTGTGTAGATTCTATTGAGGGGAGCATAAAAAGCCTTACGATCAAAGGGGAGAAGGTTGGAATAAGTGATCTGCAAGGCACAAAAATAGGGTATGCATTAGAAATTCGAAATCAGTCAAACTCACGAATTCAGAAGATAATGTAGTCCACAGAAACATTGCCATGCACATGCAGATGCTAAGTACTCGCGCCCTGATCGGTGGGCACAACCGACTCATGGTTGTGGCCCAGGTCGAACAGCACCATATAAAAAGGGGAGGGTGGCGGCCACCAGAAGACACTCACGAGCTCTAGGCAAACCACCCTCGAACAGATTCAATCCCTATCAAAAGAAAGGCGTTGGATGGATCTGAAGGCCTCACCCTTCCAAGGCCATCTCCGGGTAGTGCCGTTGGAGACCTGAAGGAAGGAAGTAACCTCCACGAGATCGACCACAGCAACCTAAGACGAACTCAACAGATCGACTATAGCGACATCAAATGAGTTCAAGCGCCATGGACGATAGTGAAAGTAAGAACCCAATTTCGTATTATGTTTATGTGTTCATGTGTCTAGGCATTAGATCCGAGGTTTAAGTCTCAAGTTTAACCTCGGAAGTGTAGGCTTATGGTTCAGCTCCTGGTGCTTCCCCAAGCTTACAGAAGTCCATAATGTGCATTAAACCATCAGTTACAATATCTATCATATAGTGATTGACGGTATAAGTGGTGGTCACTGTAGATATATTTGGATGCTATTATTAACGACATATAGTATCTGTGGCTATATATCTATAACGACTGACAATAAGTTGTCATAACAGCTTATAGCGACACAAAAGGAGTCGTTACAGATGAGAACCATATTTTGACAACTCACAAAAATCGGGTTTATTAATCTCAAGATTTTTGTGATTGTATTTTCGAACTACAGAACCTTTACGTTGGTATCGATCTCAAGAATCCATTCAATGTTACAATCATGAATCTTTTACATAACGATGAACAAACAGATTATATATATGAGGACGTATGTCAGGGACCTCACCTTCAAACATTTGTAGTCACGTGCGTAATAAAAGCAACCAGAAATATGTGATTTATACAAAGATATACGTGCGATGATCAGATATGAACGTGGTGTGCGTTTCTACTTCTGTATTTCCAATTTCCCACGATTTTACGAAAACGCGGGAACGAGTTATGCTGCTTTGGTTACGGTTTCAACGTGCCAACTCGCATCAACATCCACACTGGATTCAGTGCCCGCGGCGACATCCACTTCCTCGGCGACGACCGTAACAGCCGGCGCATAACTTTCTCTCTGTCGACGATCACCATTGCCAGATTCGGTGTAGAGTTTCAGGAGGTCGGCCAGGTCCGGCGAGGAGGAGTACACCGACCCCGGCAAGAAGTCCACCAGCGACTGGTAGTTGTTGTTGTCGCAGCCGCCGCCCGCCTCATCACGCCCCCCACCTTCGTCACCGACAACGGCGTGCTTCCCGCCGAGCTGCGCCCGGACCCTGCATGCCTCGAGCTGCTGCTGCAGCGCGAGCTTCTCCCTCTCGGTCTCGTGGACGAGCTCCATGGCGAGCCGCGCCGCCTCGCGGTCGAGCTCGCCCTGCTCCTCCAGCTGCCGCTGGTACTCCTCCGCCGCGGCCCTCGCGCGCCGCTCGTCCTCGAGCTCCGCGCGCAGCGCGTCCAGTTCCCGCCGTTGCGCCCGGAGCGACAGGAGCTGGCCGACCGTGAGGCGCTCGACGCCTTCGACGTTGTGCAGCTCCGGCGTCGTTGGCTTGTGTAAGGATTGCTCGCTGTCGTTCCGCGGGTGCGCCGTGATCGGGGCGAGCTCGAAGAGGGAGACGAGCGGGCCGTTGCCGGCGTCGTCGGTGCCGCCGGGTCCTTCCGCGTCGCTGCCATTGGCGTCGTCGTGATCCTGCTCGCATATCTCGCTGCCGATTGACACGTCGCGACGATTCTCCAGACCTGCCACGAACTTGAGCGTCAGGTGTCGACAGGTAGTGTTATTGGTGATGTCGATGGTTACGAGTTGGCAGCAGCAGCGATAAAAACAACAATGACAACAACAGCGATCTTTTTCAAAAAAGACAAGTTGGCAACAACGATCGTTTGGATGGACACTGGTTGGAATCGAATTTTCAAATGGTAAGTTTCAAGTATTTCACGCGCAGAAGTTTTTTTGTAACATGGCGGCACCTTCACTGTCTGGAAATTAATATTAGTGCCACGATAACAAGTAACCATACGTGGGTCAACGAGGTATGACCCTACACCATTTCAGCTCTCAACAACAGCACCGATAGGACAATGCAACCATCTTCTTCAAATTGAACTGAAGACAACGGAAGCAGAGAAGCTGAAAAATTCATTTGAATGCCTCCTCTGCTTTCCAATTTGTCACAATTTGCCTTTCCGTGCAGTGGTCCATTGCATAAACCTTTTAACTTGGTAATGTGTTCAAAAACTGGTGAGGTTGCGCAATCCTGTACCAAACTCAAAACTCAGGTAAGGTTGCAACATCGTCCACGGCGGGCGAACTTTTTTTTTTTTTTGCACCAGGGTCAGCAAACTACTTCGAGTATATACAGCTCTTGGAACCATTCCAATGATTGCTAAGTTTGTAGCTGACGATGCTACGTTTATTTTTTTTTAGCAAATGCAAATTCATACTTTGGTGATGATGATATTTTTCAAGAAGGTTTCTTCAGGCGTCAATCGGCATTAGCAGAGGAAACGAGAGATCAAGAGAAGTACCTGAACCCTTATTCTGATCATCCACGTCCAGTCCTTCGCTCTCCTTGCTTCCGCGACCACGAACGACCCGAGATTGCTGCTCCGGACTGGACGCGGCGACGGCTGCGACGTGGGCCTCGCAGAGTATGAGGCGCAGCGCGTCACGCCCCTCACCGCCGCCGGCCGCAGCGGAGGAGCCGAGCAGGCGGTGGACGCGGGCGCAGAGGACGCAGGGCGGGCCCAGGCGGAGACTCTCCGAGACGGTGGCGATGAGGCAGAAGGCGGCGCCGTTGGCGAGCAGCAGTGACGCCAGCGCCCATTGCAACACCGCGCGCACCGCCACGGCCAAGAATTCGCGCACCATGGCCTGGGCTCCGGGACCGACCGACTCCACTGGCTACAGGCCGATGCTCTGGTCCGGGAGAGCGACGGCAGAGGACGGAACCATGCGAGGGAGTTCGTGGTCGACGAGCCCAGAAACTTGCAGTAGTTGGATGGGTGGAGCCGGGAAGGATCGAGCTCGAGGAGGATGGAGATTGAAATCTGGGTTGGTGAGTAGGCGCCAGCGTCAGCCAGGCGGATGGCAAGGAGGAGCAGGTGTCAACTTTGCGAGACGAAATGAGCGCCACTAAGAAATGGCAACGCCTTTTCATAAAGTTTATGGGACAGCCAGGGACAGGGACTACTAATTCCAACGAAAGTTTCAGTTTTTCCTCCCTGTTTTAATTTATTCTGAATTTTTACATTTGAATTTTTCTAATAAGATAAAGAGTTAAAATTGATATTAAATATCAATGTGTCAATATTTCAAAACTGAAGGGGGAGTAATTTGGATGTGTGGTGTTGGTGTGGTGTGTGCTTTACCAAGTTCTTGTCCCTTTTTTCATAGTAGTCCGAGCGGCTGTGCGACGCTACAGGCAGGGCAACATGATGTAATTTTTTTTCAATACAGAAAAGCAATATAACGCATTATTGCTCTATTATGAAAAAAATGACATGATTCTGACGTTATTAATACAAGCCGAGATACAGAAAAACGAAATTTACTGATAAATGTGTTATATTGCTTTTTCATAATGTCTTTTTGACTTGAATGAAACCAGAACTGATCCGAACTCAATAAACAAAGGAGTCAGTCTACATTATAGTGTCATCACCTGCTCATATCTAGGTAGATTTTGATGATATACCGGGGTGGCAAGAAATTAACAGGTGATTTTTAAACAGGTTCATGAAAGAAAAATACTGTAGCAATATGTATCTCCTATTTTTTCTCTCAAATTAAGATTTTAGTTGAAATGTGACACAGTAGAGATAGAAGGATGACAACAGTTTGAATTGCCGCTACAGGTGTTAGAGTCACCACTCAGTGCTATGTGAAGGTTAAGAGATCCTTGAAGAGACGGCGACGCGCCGACGCTGTGGAAGTTTGGAGTCGCCGCGCAGCGCTGTGCGGAGGTGGGGGGGGGGGGGGTAGAAAGGGGTCTAATGGAAAGCGAATTTCAAAATGGACGGAAATGGATGGATCTACTGTTCTTTTCATTAGAGATAAAATGTGTGACACCAAAATTACAGATAGAATTTGACAAAAAAGTAGGATAGATGATGTCTACAAACTTTTGTATTAGGAGAGTTTTTATTAGAGATAGAATTTTAAAGATAGAACGTGGGACACCAAAATTAAAGATAGAATTTGTGACACTAAAAAAAGTGAGATAGACTTTTATATTAGGAGAGATAATACGATTAAGCGCATATCTACTATGTTTTCGAGAACAAAAAATCCACTAGATACTGTCTTAGGGTCTTTGGTAGGGATTATAATTATTCAAAAAATTCTCACACTTTAAATTATCTATGGAAATCACTCATCCAACTTACCCACATAATCTATTTTCTATGTCAAAAGTGTTTGACAAAATAGCTTATCTAATATGAATCATAGGTGGTGAGAATGGAGAAGTGGTAAAAAGTTACTATTTGTAGCTTATAGGTGCTAGTACAAAATATAAAAGTGATTATAATCACTTATGGGTTTTAAGTGTTTGGTAGAGATTATAGCATATGCTATAGTAATCATTAGCAAAATCAGCCCCATAATCTCCACCAAAGGGGGCCGGTCACAGTGGCATCTACTGTGTTTGCATTTGGCAGGCAGAAGAATCTCAATGTTTGGTCCTCAATGAATGAAAAATACTAAAAGGAGAGCAAGAATTTACAAAAACTGCCATTTTGAGAATAATAATAAAAAACTCCAAACACCTCTAGAAAATTGGCTAATCTTTTTTACTCAAACAAATAAGTAAAGCATTGGGTGCGAGGGTTGAGACCGAGGATGTGTTTGGATCCGGCTAACTAATTGTTAATTCGGATTAATATTTAGTTGCCTGTTTGAAGGAAGGACTAATTGTTAGTTCATCCTCCAATAAAAATGTTTGTTTCGCCCCTGGCTAATTATTAGTCCAGGTATGTTTGAATCTATGACTAATTGTTAGATCGCTAGATGTATTTCTCTCCATGTATTTAAATTTTTTATAGTTTTTTCCGCTATTTTCTCAAGTTTACTTTCGCTATTTAGTTAACACAAATATACTATAGTGTAATCAAAGCAACATAATAAATTAATTAATTAACACAAATAATTAAAAGAATAAAAATGTTTATTTCGCCCCTGGCTAATTATTAGTCCAGATCTGTTTGAATCTATGACTAATTGTTAGATCGCTAGTTGTATTTCTCTCCATGTATTTAAATTTTCTATAGTTTTTCCCGCTATTTTCTCAAGTTTACTTTCGCTATTTAGTTAACACAAATATACTATAGTGTAATCAAAGCAACATAATAAATCAATTAACTAACACAAATAATTGAAAGAAATAGTCCATCATCTATGGCAATATACTAAGCTTGTTCTGCCGTCGGATTTGGGTAGGAAGAAGAGCGTGAGAGAGGCAAATTGAAATAGGAGTTTCGTAGGTTTTCTGTTAGATGTCTGGTAAAAAAGTGTATGCTTCCGATTTGGTTTCTAAAAAAAATTGAGAGCAATTTAGAATTTTTTACTTTATCTATAAACTATTAGTCTCTACTAGTCCCCCTTATCAACTAATCATGAAAAACAATTAGTCGATGGGTGGGCTAAAAATTAATCTCTCTATTAGTCCAATTAATTCACTTGTTTGAAAGAAAAGACTAATTTTTAGTAGACCGGATCCAAACATGCTTAGAGACGTCACAAAATTGTTGCGGTGCTGAACTGGAAGGCAATAGGTTCCAATTGGAAAACAAATATAATAGCGTTTGTGCTGAACTGGAAGGCAATAGGTTCCAATTGGAAAACGAATATAATAGTGTTTGCAGAGGAAAGGAGAACCACAACAACCCCTATGAGCATCGACGTTGAGAATGTGGACAAGGATGGATTGGAAATATCTACATGAGGAGTTTTTTGCAGTGTTGACAACTAAATTAAGCCATCACATTTAGGAGGGCAAATAAATAGAATATATAAACATAATAATAGTGTGTGCTTATGTGGAACAGAGATCTGCATGAATAGATCAAATATATCATAATGTGTGTCTAAGACGTAGATGAAAATATTGTTCTGTTAGAACAAGCTCAAAGACGTCTATCAAATGGAAGACGTAGGAATAATAGAATCAAGACTGATGACATGGTTTGTTTACATTGAAGAAAGAGTCATGATATGATGCACAGTAAACGAATTTTATTTCACAGTTGCGTGAACTATTTTTCCAAAGTCTACTGTGATAAATGAGAGTTTTTTTTTGTGAAAATGAGAGCCACATATGAGGGAGTCGTGCCACTATGAACTTGTAGGATTTTTTTTTCTTCTTTTTGTGAGGTCGGCTTGGAACAAATGACGGTGATGGATATTGCCTATACGTGTAAGTAACTTTTTTTTTACCAGTGTCTCTATAAAAAAAATATGGTTAGATGTAAAGAGATTTCTCTGAAAACTTGTGTCCGCTCATGCTTGTACGATAGAGTATCTATATATTTTTGCTCTTTTAAGTTTTAAGCTGTATAATCACCCTTTTCATACAGCAGAAGAAAGTTTGAGTCATAGAATCTCTTATAGTTTAAATCGACACAATTTCTCGCATTAACATTATGCCACATCATCAATTAATTTCACCGCAGTTCGATCACTCTACAATTAGTTTTGGAACGTGCGATCAGAACCATCGAGAGCTCGCTGACGTACTTTCTTGCCTCCTCGCAAAAGCACTAGGCTCCACACCTCTGGCTCTCTGCTTGCCGCTCGGTGGACAGTACATCCTTCAGCAATTGCTGCCGCTGGTCCACGCGGCCAGCAATCCCGCGCGCTGACGCCTCCAGCCATCATTCTTCCTCATCCACCGCCGCTCGACGGCAGCCCCGCTCTCTGGCGCCCCGGCCATCACCCATCCCCATCCAAACTGCTCTTCCCGTTCAAGCTCCATTGCAACTCCATGCTCCTCCCAAGGCTATTCTCGATGTTATAGATCTGCCCCGGCGGCCACTGCTTATACGCAGCATTCAACCTACCGGGGTCAGCGTGCCCATGCTCCTGCTCTCCATGCCACATCCGCCACCTTCACCAGCTCGACACGGCATTCCTATGCATTTCGGATAAAACAAAAAACAGTCAAGTAGGTAGTGTTCATGGTTATGTTAGTGTCCAAGAGTTCTGCGCATGAGGTGTTTACTGCAATGCCCAATGTAGAGTGTCGTTCGGATGAAGAATCTCTGCAAGAAATAGAATAGAGCAGCATAACAGTTTATTTTTGCAGCAGCTAAGATCAGGTGGAGAGGTTCTGAATATCAATATAACATAACTCTTTGATGAGTTCAAATTGATGGTTACAACTATGGGACAAGCATGTGACCAAGCCCTGTTAATTAAGGATAACAAGGTGGGTTTTTTGTTCCGTCCAATTTCACTAAACGAGCAAAAGGCGGAGCTTGCCTTGTATCATGCATCCTCAATGCTCATGGTAATGCAGTGCTAATAACGACCGCAGTGGGTGCTCCATTTAAGGCCTCAAGTGGAACTCAGATCTCAACTGAAGCAAATAGCCAATGCTGTGAGAAGGATGTGTGCCAGCTTAGGCATGGGAGATGCCTATGACGTGGATGCTTGAGGTATTCAACAAGGAAATTGTGTATTCATTCTAGGGATTAATATCAACCAATCTATACTTGAGAAACTGCAAGCATGGAGGTATGATGGTTTTAGCATGTGGGAAGGTGAGTAACCTGAGATATACAGGGAGGCAAATTTCTCTATGAACTAATGGATCCAGGTATTCTTAAATTCATATTACGTAAGCACAACGGTGACTGTTTTGACTGTAAAAATTGAACCGGAAATGAGCACAGAGGAGCGACTCTTGATATCACAATGTTGCTTCAGTTTCACAATGCTGCCCAATGTAACACTTCTCTTTTGTAAATAAAGAAAAATTTCAAAGAAATGTTGTTAATAAAAATTCCATTTGAAAGTTTTTCCCAAGACTTGAATTTAGAAAATTTTATAAAATTCTATTCAAAAGTTAAAAGCCCCCAAATGAATTAATGCTTTTAAATGATTCCATGTCTTTAAAATTTTATAGAATAACATGTATTTGGAATTTGAACTTGTTCCAAAAATAAAATTTGTTCCTTATTAAAATTCCTACCTCTATGCAAAGTTTCAAAAATACTCTTGTGCATAGTAACCTAGCTTAACAGAAGTTACGGGCATAATATGCCTTGGATGGCTCTTTGCCACAGTAGACTAACAGTGACAAATATAATTACTCCGATTGTTCTTATCAGATTAACAACAAATCTAACGCCCATACAGTTTCATTTTTTAAGGAAATCATCTAATTCTATTTTATCTAACATAATGCATAATGACGGGTAATCAAGCGCGGCAAAGCCGTACTATTGTGCTAAGTTAGGTGAATTGATATTATTAATTAGCTACTAATCGGTAACATCTGGTTATTTGTTTCATTTCAGATTAAATATCTAATTAAATAAGTATAAGAATCAATATGATACATGTTCATACAAGATGCATGTGTAGTATTCAAAAATGATCATGCAAGATAACATGTTTAAAATAAATGGAAGTTCATCAGTGCTTTGTTCAAATACGACCACTTCGTCGGAGGTATTGAGGATCTTGTGTTAGTGGCTCATCCTAACACCCGCCGAGGAGCTTGTTGCTTCAGGCTATGTTGTCAGGTCTAAGTATCATGTGATCGTCATTTGTTTGATAGTAGAGGCAATCCAAAATAAGGAAGGTGTTAAACCACGGAGAAATTTGTCATCACAACCAAAATGCTAATTCTTGCAGACATTTTTCTTGGGATCGCGATGCACCTGAATCTTGTAATCAAATAGAGCATCTATGGAAGCATACAGACAGTAGGGGATTGGAGAAGTTTCTTAGCAATGCATAGGACTGGACAAACCTCTAATAGCATTCAAATATTTGTCTTGAACAAATTCATTTACTATTTGAAAAATCATGATGTGCATAGAATTTTAAAATCCCATAAAACACAATTCTTGCAAAGTCGGATATCAATCAATTATATAGTATGTATATAGCTTGGACCAGGCAGCAGCACTTCTCAATTTATCTTCCACTAATTTTCCTCGTCCGTGACTGCATATAACACTAGTAGCGCAAGCAACGGGTAGCTGGCAGTCATCAGCCCCGAGTTCATAATCAGCTGACAAATCAAAGACGTCTTGCGTCTATCTATTTGCCAGGCAACCGCTGCTCCAGCACTCTGTACCGCATTGTAGAAGCCAACATACCTGCACAGTTATTTCAGAGAAATTCAGGCGATGCGAATAAGGTAGCCAGCTGCAATCTTTCCAGGGAAAGCTGTGTACCGGACCATCAGTTGTTATAAGATAGATTTTAAAATAGAATAATTGTTGATCGATATTGATCTCGACTCGAGGATCTTTTACCGTATCATTCAATTTAGAAAATAATTAGTGAGTTTTATTAGGTGATAGTAATTAGGACACGCCTGATATTAATTTATTATTTTTTCATATTTTCTGTTTAAATTAACAGCTATGATTGAATTCATGTCTTTACCTCTTAGGAGGGAACCAACAGCACTTAGCCTACTGTAAAAAGGTTCTGTTATAATTATCCCCCAATGCTCTTAATAGTTTGTTTGTCAGAATCATTTGTAGAAGATGTATGTAACAACATACCTCGGTAATGAGCATTAATATCTATCAAAATGGGAATAGTTTCGTCGTTTTCTTTTAGCTAGAGGACAAGGTAGTGAATCGAATCACTGATGCCTATAAGCTTCTACTGTACATACTCCCTCCAAGCAACATCAACAAGAATATGTCGGAGGGACTATACAACTTGGAAGGCATATCAGGCACTTATACCTTACATTGTAAGCATATCAACTTAGAACTTTGCCTAATGGTGATGAAGACGATACACTGATGTGTGGATGTTGTTTTAATAATATATTGTTTTTCTATTAAAATTTTAATGTTTAGATCTGTTGGTACTGCATTTGATCCTAAAAAGTACTCGCTCCAGTACCATAATTCTTTACATTTTGGACAGGACTTAGGTCAAACATTGAAAACATAAATTACAAATAACTTTAAAATGGTTAAGTTTGAAAATGTAAAAACTATTTGAATAGATTCAAAAAACTCTTTCATAAAAGTATACATATGCCATTTTTAAATAAAAGATTATAGATAAATAGAAGTCAAAGTTGCATTTCAGAGACCGTGTCGTTTTCTAAAACATCAAGAATTATGGGGCTGGAGGGAGTAGTTCTTAGAGAACCAAAAGTGAATGAACTCCTTTCTGGATCTAGCTATTTTTTGTAACTTCAGAGGATGGAACCATGTGAACTGTCTTGTCTATCACAATTATTTGGAACCATATGAGAAAAATATCTCCCATGATAGCTATACATTTGAGAGAACATCAAGATCTTGGAATAATGGCTCTATCTATTATATGGCTTGAACCATGGGAGACCATGGGTACTCACTATTCTAAATTGCTAATCAGAAATAACTAGAAAACTCCATAGTTTGTGGTGGAGTGAACCATAGTTAGCCATATACTAACTTCATTCTAAAATTGTTGTCGCCAATGAATTTAAATTTGAGCTAGCCAGTTATAACAATTTTATAGTAGGAGGGTACAAGGGTCGATGAAGAAGAAAAATGAATGATTAGGAACATAGTACTACCTGATGAGGACCTGCGAGTCATTTGCAAGGGCACCGATGATCCAATAGACGAGGCTCTGGAACATGGCATCTAGCTAGCAAACCATAGCTGAAGAATAGAAGAAATGGGCCTGCGTATCGGCGTCCATCCTTGAAATCTATGAGGTTCTCCCACTTCCCATCCTTGTACCTGAGCTGATTTGCGAGACCTCCTCCCCATATAGCAGAACCAAGGACGGCGACAACCATGATCCCAACGAGCCAATCATCCGTGCACCCCAATAGAAGATACTGTTGAGGCCCTGGGTACGGAGCGTGAAAAGGACACCGTTGACATTGTTGAACTGGTACGTGTAGAAGAACTTGCTATCCCAGGCTGCAGGAAGAACCAGCAGCATCTTCCAGTTGGTGAACAGCCTAAGGATCTCAACGCCCTCTGTGGACAAGGAGGAGTATGCGAACCTTGTTGCCTTGCTTCTATCGTCGTGAACGATCTTGCTTGGTGGAAGAATCAGGAGAGTGAGTACAGCACCGAGAAGCATGAAGGCAATGAATGCGATATAGGTGCCATCATTGATACTAGCAGGTTTGTCGCCACGATGGTAGTTAAAGGAGAAGGGGAAGATCCCCCCAAGGACACCTCCAAGGTTATAGAGGCACCAGAAGAGGGATATGTAGCTGCCACGGCGGTTTTGGGGTGAGTACGACCGTACGAGGTTATGATGCCGCCCTGTGCAGCACAAAGAAGCGCTGCGCCGACACCTAGCAAGCCCCTGGCTGCAACGGGGAAGGCTGCTGAACCATGGTGGTTGTTGTAGTAGAGAAAGGAGGCGGCGTAGAGCGGGTAGGTGATGGCACCAAGGAGGAGCGTTGTACACGGGCCGAGGAGGTTGTAGGCAGCACCGTCGAGGACTCCAAACATGGCAAAGCAGGCGTAGAGTATGGTGTTTGCATTGTCGACGGTGGTGTGATTCAGCTGACCACCACCGCCAAGGCCGGTGAGTGCGTTGTACATGCCTGGGCAGCATAAGCACACCAGGCCGATGAGGGATACCTGCGCTATTGGGGAGTTGTAGCGGAAGATCCCGCGCTTTTACGGCGGCGGCGTACCTCCCTGCCCCTCCATCTCCAGTTGCTGCGTCACAACCATATCAGACATCTTTGATTTTGTGAGCTGCCAATACTGGGATGAGCACTATATATCCTGCAGGTACAATAGGACATATATGGAGTATCCTTGCCGATAGATAAGCAGTAGCTAGATCCTTCCTTCGTATATATTGGTGCTTCATGGATTGATCAATGTGGAAATTCGAGCTATTATGAGCACGACCGAACAGGCTGCTGGTCTTATATTCCGTATTGCATTAAAAAACTTTGAAGTCTGAGAAAGGGACAGGCCTGGACTTCCATGGAGAATAATAGACACCCAAAATGTGAGAAAACAACAGGAAGAAAGAGCGACAAAATAGTAAATATGACTAGTCAAAAGAATAGAGCGTTTAGATTTGACTGAGGCTTCGTTTGGTTGCTGGGACTTAATTTCTGGGTCGTCTCATTCCACGCCAGGATTTTGTTAAACCACCTGTGTCACTCAAACCTGATGATTAGGTGATCCGGCCAGAATTAATTCAGCAGCATTCAAATCAGGTGTTCGGTTATTCAGGATTCAAATCAGCACTCAATAGCAGTTCACTAAGCATTTCTAAGAGGAGGCAGCAATTCACACAACATGTTCACACAGGCATCGTCTACACACAGTTCACACAGCACTCAACAAAAGTTCACACGTGTTCACACAAGGGCAGAGAGCATACAACATGCATACACAAGCATCATGCACACAAATAGACATGTTGCTTTTGTGTTATTCACATGAAGACAAGAACCTAACTGCTGCTGGGGGTGGTTCCACTACTACAAAATGACCTTTCAATGTCGGATCATAAGGTTCTGCAATGTTGATTAAAGTGTGCAACACTCCTCGTACGACACTGCTATGTGCGATAGTCAATGTCGGTTGTAAGATACCGACACTGCAACAAGTTCTCAGTATTGGTCAAATGACATCATCAAGTTGACACTGATAGTAGTATCATCAATCTCGGTTGTGACGATGCCAGTGAAACCGACACTAGTAACTGCAATATCAGTGTCGGTCTACATGATGTCAGCTAACCAACACAGACATTCATTACACCAGTGTCGTAACATCAGTGTCGGTTATTATGTGTCATGCGATCGACACTGATATTACCAACTGCTGGTCATTTTGACATCATACAACCGACACTTCTCTATTATGCCATCGGTATTGTTCTTATGATTTCATCTGTCCAATACTGGTCTCGACGCAACAGTATTGTTCTCTATGACGTCAATTTTACCAACATTAACAGGACACTAATATCATTTATTATTACGTCAGGTGGCCAACACTATTTTCTAGATTAGAGGTGTCGGTTTTTGTGACATATCAGACTCTTACAAAATTCTAGTTGTTGAATGTTTTTCTTCCTTTTGTTCCTTTTCTTAGGAGCATCCCCTTGTGCCATGACACCGACACACTTATTAGTTTTTCATCTTTTATGTTATTATTGTAGCACTTAGGAACCTCTTCAGTTGTGTAACCCTCTATCATGAAACCTTCAAGGTGAGCATGATTGCGTACGTAGCTCTTCATAATAGACATATAACGCTCAGAAGGATACATGCGATGTAGGTAAACAGGGATGAGAACAAAAATTTGATGTGCTATGTGAATCATATAGTGCTTCATATAAAAAAAAGATAGGGGGAAGCACAGCTTGAGTTGGCACATAGTCTCCCTCATCTATTTAATGTCTTGTTCAATTCAGCATTGTCAATTACCTTTTTGATATAGCATTAAAGAAGGTAATACTTTCCATTCGGCCTCATCTGAGGATGAAGTTCTGGCCTTATTCCCATTTTTTTAGTCCCTACATGTTCTCAGTCCATCCTTTGTCTTGCTTGAGATATCCAATAAAGTACCAATCAAGCTTTCAAAAACACTCTTTGCAACATGTATAGTATCAATGGCATGTCCAATCTCCAACTCTTTCCAGTACAATAAATATCGATAAATGATTGATTGTTTTTTAAATAACACATCTCATGGAGCCATATCATTTTTCTTTCGTTTTTTTCCTTTCACTGCCTTGCCGAAAATGGTATGGATATTTCTGACCAATTCAAACACAAATTTATCATCACGATTGACCAGTGCCAACTCTTTCTCATGTGTACAATCAAATTGATCCTTTATTGCATGATACTTATGCTTTTTTGGTAAAAATAATTGGTGTCGCATGTACACCAACTTTTATGAGAAAGAAAGGTAAACTAATGATGTTTGGTTCAGACATACTTCACATCCCATCTTCCCTTTAACATGTCCAGTTAGTGTCAAGCGTGTGACGTTGTCATTGATAGTAATGAAAATTATGACGTAAAGTGTGGCAGAACCACCCCAAAAAATCGCGGACGGCTCACCTAGGATCGATCTCGGGTGATATTGAGCAACAATATCCAAATAGTACAACACGAGGAATATTATAAAATATAGGAAACCGATTTAAGTCTTACAATAAAGTTCAAGTGGTCTTAGGAGAGATAACTTTAAAATAGAGTTTAAAACATAATGGAAGTGATACAGAAATGATACAACGGTTTACTAATATGAAACATATTTTGCCCTAAGACATGCCTCATTCCTCACGACATGTTGTAGGTGAAAAAGAAACCCAGTCATCAAACCCGTCCACAGGGGGTTCACCTTCCCACATCACCTTTCCGCAGCAGTCACATCAGCTACAAAGAGGGAAAGCTACAGCACAAAAAGAAAAAATAACAAATCGTGAGTACTAATTACTCAGCAAGACTTACCCATCAAAAATGGCCAACTACAATCGACTCTTAAGCATGAGGGGCTGACTCGCAGGGATGGCCATTTGCATAAAACATAGTAGTATTAGTGGATCCTTACTTTCATCTTTTAGTGGTAAGTTAAGTTCAAGAAATGTAAATTTAATTTGCACTATAAACTATAGCATACAAGGTTGCCAAGCAATTGCCTATAACTAAGCAACAATTCATATTATTATTATTATTAGTCGAGTTGTTAATACGATGTAATGCAGTGAACAAGTGGTACTCGTTACTGTGAGGGGCAACAATTATAATCGATTTACACCAGCTGGGAAAGCCCAAAATACACGACATGTAAGCACTTCTCGAAAGCTGCACGTGACAACCTTTCACAATAATACCATAGGGCTGGTCCGACGTGCACCTCTCCCATCACCATGTTGGGTGCATCCATGGTTAGATCCAAGGCTTTTCTCTACTCTCCGCCGAAAGAGAGGTAGGGTTACGTCCAACCACTACGGTATCGAGCTACGTCGGTTTTCTAAGTCTTATTTCCCCAGTATGCATTCGGTACTATTCAAATTTGCTCAATAAGGCCACACTCGAATCGGTCATTAACCGATACAGACAGGGCTACAACACCCTGGCCATGAGTCCACACAGGAAACATGCCTCTGTGCCATCCTATTCCCTGCCTGATCTCAGGTTTAGTAGTTTAGGTGATAAAGTAACTAGGGTAACAGCCTATATCTCACGAGTGAGGTTTTTCGTTCACTCGACTTCTAGCGTCAAATATGACTTAGCTAAGCTCTACATCGAGTTACCTGTACCAATATACACTCAACATGGGTAATTGGCACTATCATGCAGTTTATGGTTTTCAAACAAATCCTACAACGTAATGCGCAGTACATTAACCATACAATACATTGTGATAAAATAAAATTTAAAACAGGGTTAATGCACTGGGGCTTGCTTTCGATTTGTTGAGAGTTAGCACAAACAAGCGGGATATATTCAGCGACAGGCGTCTCCGGAGCAACTAGAGCAAGTTGGTCTTCTATGTCGATTCCTAAATGCATGAAATGATATGCAGTGTAATCAGTTATGCACCTACTAATATTCTATGGTTTTAACTTGCCATCACATGTGATGATAAGTTCACATGCGATGATATGATTATGAATGCATATGACAAAGAGTGTTATGCGAATGCTTTCATGAGAAATGAGTTTATCACTTTAACGTGCTATCTGTAATTATATGGCAAGATTCTGATTTTTACCTAGGAGAATGAATTTCTATACTACACTAAATGGGCCATAATAGGAAAACTACTTCTAAATTTCCTTAATATGAAGGCATAAATTATAATTTTAGTTACTCATAATATTAGTAGGGTTATAAACTAATTTCTGAACAAATTCTACAATTTATTATTAACCTATGAATTTATAATGAAGTAATCCCAAGCTAAGAGTAAATAGTTATTTATAAATAATCTACAGGCACATAAATTCTAATTAATTCTAGGACGACAGAACATAATCATTAAAAGCTAAATATAAATTTTTTACATTTTAATTATGCATGAAAATGATGATATGCATAAATGTATAATGCACATTATTTAATTAATAGAAATAATGCTAATGCAGAAAATGAAACTTTGATAGTTCTAAAATATTTTACATGATGAGAGGATTCCAAAGGTATATTATTTGTGATTTTTCGAGCTAGGAATTAATTTCTATGATTTTTACAAGGTTTAACAGTTTTCTCGCAATTAATAAATGATTTCCAGAAGGATTCAAATTTCCCAGTCAATGGGGCCACGTGGCAGCTTCTGAGCCTGGCCACACGGTGGCCCACGGACTTGCCACACAGGATCAGCCTGTGGTCAAGGGGATCCCGTGGCTGGCCAAGTGGCCAAGCCAGCTCCCATAGCACTCTGGCGGCCGGTGCATGGTGGCGCCTTGCTGTAGGCCGTTTCCGGTGGTTGCGAGCCCCGGGACAGCACGCTGCGGCGAGGGGGCCCGAAAGGTAGCGTCGGATGGTGGTGGCCCTCACTGGAGAGCGCTGGCGACAGTGGCATGCGGTAGCGCGGCTTTGGCGACGGCGCGAGCTCGTCTCCGTGGACGGAACTTTGAGCGGCTCTCTCTTAAAGCTTCACGGAAGCGAGTAGGAGCCCGGCATCGAGGTTATCATCAACGAAGAGGGCCGGGAAGGGGTCGTCCACGGTGACCCGACAAGGTCCCATGGCCTGCACAAAAAGCTTCGGAAAACCTGCGCCAAAGTTTGAAAAATCGACCGATTGATAAGCTCTAGGGGTTCTCCAGTGAGAGAGGAAGGCTCACCAGAGCAGCCGAGTTTGGGAGAGGCATGGCGGTCAGTCTGAGATAGCGAGATTTGGGGGAAACTCGAAATCCGGTTGCGCTCTTGGGGGAGGAAGAAGGACAGCCGGGGAAGCTAGAGGACGTCTGGGTGCAGCTCCTGTTGGAGGGAGGAGGCTCGGACGGCGCCAGACGGAGAGCTTCGACGGCAGCAATGGAGGAGGCCGAGGAGGGTGCAAGAGAGAGTGAAGTGAGAGAGGAAGCAGGACTGGGTGACGGGGTGGAGGACATGGGGGGCGACGTAGTGTCCGCTCGGGGCTCGGCTCAAGGCACAAGGCGCACATGCGTGCGAAGCCCCCAGGCGCGCGAGCTGCGCTGGCAGCCGGAGGTAGGAGGAGAGGGAGCAGTGAGGCTGACAGGTGGGGCCGCCACGATTTCTTTTCCCCCGAATTTTCTTTGATTTCCTGCGCAGCTCTCTATTTTTAGCCCAAAATGCATGCTTCCTGAGCTCTAAAAATCGTGAAATTTTGCAGGGTGGTAAAACTTTTAAAGAGGAACAACTTTTGTTTTGGAGTCAATCTCAAAACAGGCAAGCTTTTTCGGAAAAATGATTTATTTAGAGCCTTTAATCTTCAAATAAAATTCTAAGAAAACCTCAAAAATTCAAGTTGTTATAAGAGCTCCAAAGATGATTTTGTTTCACAAAATTCTATTGAAAATTTTTAACTCGCATTTTTGAAATACAACTTAAATTTGAAACTAGCTCAAAATTGGTTTTAATATTTTTTTGAGCTCGGCTTTCAGGATATCGAACATGAACAAATTAGAGTCTTTTATGTTACCACCAGAAGTGTTACATACAGAATGAAGGTCTCTTATTTGTTGGTATCCCAAACACGGATCCCATCTTTATGTTCTCCATTAAGTTTTCTAAAAAGACATCTACATCAATGCCAGCTTGTTTAATTAGGACAAAAAATAAGGATAGCTAACGTAAAATACTTTCTCTTGTGACACAACCATGAAGGTATGTTGTATAGGCTTAGAATCTCTGGCCATATACTATGTGAGTTTGTCATCTCACCAAAGGGATTCATTCCATCAGTACTTAAGTCTATTCTCAAATTTTTTGGATCTCTACAAATTCAGGATGGTTAACATCAAAAGTTTTCCATTGCCAAGCATCTACCGATTGCCGAAGCTTCCTGTCAAAGGTAGCATGCCAAATCATGAGTTCAGCATCTCTAGAGTTGGAGAATAGTTACTTCAATCGATCAATTACTGGCAAGTACCACATCACAAGTGTTGGGATTTTTCTTTCATCGACCTCTTGGTTATCCATATGACCGCTAGCAATGCTTTTCTTCATCTTCCTCCTTTTTTCCTTTCTGTTGATCCACGAAACCTAAATCGTCACTTCAGTCATTTCTTTCATACCGACTAGCGTTGCATATTTGACACCTCACATTGTTTACATACTCTTTGCGGTACAATATGCAGTGGTTCGAATAAGCATGTACTTTTTGTATGCCCAGTGTCAATGGTGACAATAGTTTTTTTTTGCAAGGTAGGTGCTAGTTGGCAAATTGTTTGGTTTCGGAAAATAATTTGGATAAGAGCTTAGCAATTCATTGAAGCTTGTGTCGGAACACCCATTATTGGCCTTCAGTGTGAGAAGATCAAACATCATTTGTAATATCTTGCTTCAGTGTATAGAGGCCTTTTGAAACCCTCTCCAAAATCTGTAAGTTATTTAAACCTCTGATTTTGTTCTCTAGTATTTTCTCATGCCCAATGTGGTGCAACAGTTCTTCGATATTGAAGCTTTCATAATCATGACTTTCATGAACCATGTCGAAATCATCTTTGTTTCTTTCTCCCCTTTGTCCTGTGTTGTTTCCTTATGATCTCGTCTCTTCGGTGTTGCTTTGACCTCTCACCCTCTCTTTGTTGTATCCAATCCTAACTTCTTGTTCTGGACTGCTTGGTGTATTCATTTGTGTCTCTCCATGTTTGCTCCATATTGAGTAGTTTCCAATGAAACCATTTTCCAACAAGTGCTCACGGATTATTTTGAGCGTGTTAAACATTACAATATTCTTGCACTTCTTACATGGACGCCATAATCTATTTGTTTTCACATGTACATTTCTGGTCTTAGCGGTTTCGACAAATGCAGTGACTTGTTTGAAATATAGAAATGGATTTCCGCCAGCGTCCTTGTACATCCAACAATAATAGAAAAAGAAATAAAGAGAAAAAAATTATAATATAGAGGATATAAAACTAGATCTACAATTAATTTATGCTCCCCTTGCCCCCCAAAGGTGTAGCTCTTATTATATATGTAAATTAGATCTAACCATGTAATACTCTTAAACAAATCAATATAAAGCAAAAAAGTGAACAAAACTAGTTGGGATCTACAAATCCTGTCCTAAATCTACAGTAAAATCCTCCTATATAAAGCTAGGTTTACTTTAAACATGAAAACGAGACCCCGACCTAAACCGATGATAAAGCTGCATCATAAGACCATATAACTTCCAAAGATACATGAATTTATCTCCATGAGAAATATCCTTTGAAAAAACGAAATCAAAACCTCTCTCCTATATTCCAAATTTCTCGACCGCCGCACAGACACACTGTCCGAAACACATTCAAACAGAGTGCCCTGATGGGAGGAGGGGACAATGTGACAAACCGCCCCACAGAAGAGACGATCCATCGACCACAGGATCTTATCGGGTGTCACTCGACGAAGCGAGGACTAACAGTACAACTTAAGCACGATAAAATATACTACAAATTGTTGATTAAATTTATAAAATCAAGGTTTTTGAAAATGCAAAGTGATAACCTGAATTAGGGTCTTCTAAAGACTATGCATAAGATGACATCGAGCCCATACGATGTATCCTCTAGTAGCACACAACAGCAACACGGCGAGCATGGCTTCCACCAGACATAGCCACCCTCGAGATTGCTTCTGCTAGTTGGTCCAGAGGAGGAAAAAAGAAACCACCTGCACACCAAACCACAAAGAGCCAAGCCCTTACCATTCAAATGCTCAGCAAGTCTTACCCGTCAATGTGGCTAACTACAGCTGACTCCAAGGATATGATGAGGCTGACTCACATGGGATGGCTATTTGCAAAACCAGCACTAATATAGTGAGTCCTTATATTCAAGTTTTAGCGGTAAATTTAGTTTACGAAATGAAAATTTAATTTGCGCTATAAAACTATATCAAACATGGTTGCCAAGTAATTGCTATAAACTACGCAAACAGTTCATATTATTGTTATTGTTGTTGTTGTTTTGTTGTTGTTATTATTATTATTATTATTATTTGTGTTTTTACTACGACATGACACAGTGAACAAGCGATACTCGTTACTATGAGAGGTTACTATGAGAGGCAGCTATTATAATCAATGTACACCAGCTGGGAAAACCTAAAATACACGACACGTACACGCTTCCCGAAAGCCGTATGTGGCTACCTTTCACAAAAATACCATAGGGCTAGTCCGATGCCTCCTTCTCCCGAGAACATGGTCCTCCATGCGACCACCACGCAGGATGTGTCTATGGTTAGATCCCAGTCTCTCCTCCACACACCGCTTAAAGAGGAGTAGAGTTACATCCAACCACTATGGATATTGAGCTACATCGGTTTCCTGGGCCCATAATTTCAGTATGTATTCGGCATGTTAAAACTTGTTCAACAGGGTCATACTCGAATCGGTCCTTAACGACATAGATGGGGCTACCACCGTGAAGACTAGCCTTCTCAAACCCTCCTATATACTGTCCCCTCCCGGTCTCAGGTTAATTAATGTGTGGCAAACCTATAGCTCGCGAGTGACTTTTCACTCACTTGACTTCTATAGCTCGCGAGTGACTATCCCTTCACTCGACTTCTATAGCTCGTAAGTGACTTTTTATTCACCCGACTTCTACCGTAAACTAAAACTTAGCATAGCTCTACATTGAGTTACCTGTACCAATATACACTTAATTAGGTAAGTAGCACTATCATGCATTCTAGAGTTTCAAACAACTCCTACAACTTAATGCACAGTACATTAACCATACAATACATAGTGACAAAGTAAAAGGATTTAAAATAGGGTTAATGCACCGGAGCTTGCTTGGGCTTTGCTCACAGTTAGCTTCCGTTGCCAAAGGCACACCTTCAAGCTCCTCCTCAGATGGTTCGGATCCTATACATGATATGATATGCAAGGGAATGAATTATAATAGTTTTAAACTTTTAATTGACATCTTATGCGATGCTAGCTTTTTATTTACGAAAAGTGGCTAGTAAATTTGGTTATCAATCTCCTTTAAAATGGTTTTTGAAAATATAAAATATAACTTAAGTTGTTCATAAAATCAGAAAGGTCATACAATAATTTTTGAGAAAATCCCAAGAAATCAAATGGATTTATAATGAATTAAACACTATTTAAACACAATAAAGCATTTATAGAAATTATTTTATCTAAATAAAATATAAAACTATTCTATAACAGAAGGCTTGACAAAATAAACATAAAAGTAAAATTTTTAAGATTTTATTATGCCAAGGAATATTGATAATGCACTAATTAATTATTATATGATCTGAATTAATTAAATTAATTTCATGCATAAAATGGAAAATAGTTACCTTCAGAATATAGTTCTAGTTGAGAGGATCCTAACAAAATTTATTTCAAAATTTTCTGAGCTATAATGAAGTTTCTACTTATTTTACAACTTGAAAGCATTTTCTAGCAATTTAGTAACTCATTTCGCGAAATAATAAAAATTCCAGCCATCGTGGGCCTGGGCGCAAAATGGCCCATGGGCCTCCACACGGAATTCCTGGCCCAGTGGATGAGGCCACACGGTGGGCCGCGGGGTTCGGTCGCACCGGATCAGGCGGGTGCAGAGGATCCTAGCGAGTGGGGAGCTCAGCCCAGGCGCGCTACGCGTATGGCGACCGACTCGCCGGAGCAACGGCGAGCTCGTCGTGCTTGCTCCCTGCCGGGCAAAAACAGGAAAAGTTCGGCACCAGAAGGATCACCGCGACATGGGGAGTTCGCGGCGTGGTCGTCGCGGAGAGGGCCTCACCGAAGATAGGTCGGCGGCGAGGAACGGTGCTGCGCGACGTTTGGCAAGGTCGCGGCGGCATTATGGTGGACGACGACCAAGGGTGTCTGCTTTTTGAGCTTCAAGGAGAGGAGTAGAAGGCCGGCGCGGAGGTTGTCGTCGCTGGAGAGGGCCACAGCAAGGGGCTCGTCGTTGAGGGTGACGGTCACCGGCGGCGGCCGGAGTTCAAGTTCGAAATCCTGCGTGAAGGGTCAAGAAATCGGTCGATTAATTTGGTTGAAAGATGGCCCTGGGTGTGAACTTCAAGAATCGGAAAAGGAATCGAAGTATAGTCACCAAGGTTCATCGGATTCGACGGGAGTTCGGCCGGCAGCTTCAAACTTCGAAACTTTGGGGAAAAGTCGAAATTGATGGAGTACTTTGCGGAAGATGGACGGAGAGCATTGCCGAGAGCTTGAGAACGAGGTGGCACACCTGTTGAACGGTGGAGGAGGACTGGGGCGGCGTAGGGAGGGTGCTCCACGGCGGCGTGGTTGTGCGGCCGAGCTCGGGCACGAGAGAGAGAATGAGAGGCGAGGGCGCTAGCTGGGAGGGGATGGACACGGGGCGAGCGCCGTGTTTCGCGCGAGGGACACGTTGTAGGAATCGTGGCGCGCATGCACGAGGAGATGGCGCGAGTAGCGGCAGCTGGCCTGTGCGGTGGCGTCTGGAGGTTGGAGAAGGAGCGGGCTGAGACTGACAGGCAGGCTCCGCATCCTTTTCTCATTTTTCGGATTTACACTGATTTTCTGCGCGGCCTGCTGTTTTTGCTTTGAAATCTGCACTTCCCGAGCTCTAAAAATTCTGAAACTTTGCAGGATGGTAGAACTTTTCAGAAGGGACAACTTTTATTTAGAGCTCGAGTTCAAATTCTAAATATATTTTATTTTGAAAATTTTACAAAACGGAAATCATTTAAAGAGAAAAAATTTATTTAGGCCTCTTAAACTTTAAATAAAATTTTATAAAAATTTCTAAAATTCAAGTCTTTGCAATACCTTTCATAATATAATTTTGTTTCACCAAATTTCACTGAAAGTGTTTGAACTTACATTTTGAAATTTGAATCTTTATTTGTAACGTGAATTGCTGGAAAGGGTTGAGCTCGGATCCTTGATTTCAAATTTGAACAACATTGTTTCTTTATTCAGAAACATGAAGTGTTACACATCATTTCATTTGAAAGTTTTGAACTCTCATTTTAAAATTTAAACTATGTTTTTTGAAATTAGTTGGAATTGTTTAAATTCTTTTTGAGCTCGGTTTTGCGTGATTTCGGACATGAACAGATGGCTCTTTTACGTCGAAACACGAAGTGTTACAGACGAGTATTTATACAAGAAACTATCAGTGTCGAACTCATTGACATCAGCATAACCGACATAATACAAGCAACAACAGTATCGTGTAACCTATGACACCATAAACTGATACTACTGCAGCATACTGGTTTTGATCGTACTTAACATCATCAACTCCGACACTAATACATTCTTTATCAGTGTCAGTGTTGACTGGTTACATCACGACTGTCCGGCCAGTCCATGTACATGAGCCATTGGCTCAATTAATGGCTCAATCCGAGCAAATATGGGCGACCCCAGGAGTTGCCGTGAGCCATGCAGAAGCTCCCTTCTGCTACTACCGCCAACCACTGAGGCTCAGCCATTGCTCCTGCTCATGCGCACCGCCTTGGCATCTCGCAGAGCCTTCTGCACGGCACCTCAATGACTCACCTCCTGTTAGCAACCTCGCCGGAGGAAGGAGCGAGATCGCTGGAATTGGAGGAGAGACTTGGAGAAGGGGAAAGAAGATACTAAGGAATAGGATAATTGTTTTGATTACTTGTTTGATGCCCTACGCCATTACAAGCAGTCCTCTACTTATACTCACGCCACGGCCTCCACACCAGCCCGAATACACGGCCCACTCTGGCCCACGAACTCGGACGCTTGTTCTGCGCGCACGATGCACGGACACTGTCTCCAGTGATGTACCTGTCACCTCCATGGCAGAGATCAGCACAACGCGCTGCCATCCACTACGTGCATGCAACGAACAAGCCTGCCTAATCATGCGGCCAAACTGATCACTAACCCAGCGCGCACTAACAAACTCAGCAAAGCACGCACACTGGCCTAAAACAATTTATAGACAAGATTACTGATAATAAGGATGACGTCATTCTGAATGTGCTGCGCCGGTTCCTCACTGACTGAGTCACTTTTTCGACTCTAGCTCCAGCAACGATCACCGCACACTCTTCATGGAGCAGATCCTCTACGCCGGTGTCGACGCCATCCACTTTGCCCTCCACCGCACTCCCAACAACATTGAAGCTTAAATGCTCGATGAAATGTTTTAAAGGCAAAGAAAAATATAAAACATTAATTTTACATCATTTGCGGCTGTATGCTGTTTTAAATCTTTAAAAATAAGAGTTATAAGATCTTTAAAATTGATTTTAAAGCACCTGTTTTAGAGCATTTGCTGGAGATGCTCTTATTGCTGGAGATGCTCTTATTACTTACTCTTATTGATTCATTGCATGATATACTGTCTAATATTGAAATGACTGACCTTAGAATTACTAAATTTATTAGTGCTGTTTTTTTTCTCAATGAAAATAGTCAATGTTTGTATATTTGTTCTTAAAGATGTGCGTAAAAGTGTAATTTTGCTTAAGATATATAAAGTCTGTATAGGTGTGAATATTATTTTTCATATTTATGCTGTTTTAGTTTGGTGTAAGTTATAATAAAACCTTGGTAGAGAGAAGTTATCAAAAATCGGATAAAAAAATAAGCACATCTTGTTAATAATGGTCCTTCTTGGATGACTTTTCTAGGCCTTACCATAAGTTGAGAAATACGTGCACAGAACCAACCCGCCCAGCTCCGCTCGACGATCCGGCTTTTCCGTCTGCATTTCCCGCGCGAAACGGTGCGGTTGAGCCACGCGCACGGGCGGGGCTGGTGGCGAGCGCACGACACGGCCTGCGGCATCAGGGAACGAACAATGGCCGGGAGGGAGAGGGAGAGGGAGAGGGAGAGGGAGAGGGACCGGGAGCTGCTCCTCCCCGTGGTCGCCGCAGAGCACATCGCCGTTGACGACGAGAACTCGCAGCCGACCACCCCGGTGATACTCGACTCTCCGCCGCGGCCAGCGGCGGCGCGCGGGCACCATCTCCACCATCATCACCCCACTGGCATCGAGGTGATTGATCCGCAATTGTTTTAGATTTCTGATCATATGATGCGAGGATTGGATAACGCGATTGAGAATTTGGTGGGCTTGGGATTTCTAGACTATTTCACGGTCGATGTAATACAATCGCTAAAAAAATGATCCATGCAATAGGAGTTGAGGTGAACAGTCATTGAAAATTTGAAGAACCTCCAAATTACCCCTGCAAGTTTGTCCTGAATCCGAATAATCGTGTAAATTACAAAACCGTTTAATTAACCCTGTCAATTTTTAAACTGGATCATTTTACACCTTCAGTCCTAAAACCAAAGGTGTAAAGTGATCCGGTTTTAGAAATGTTGTGATTAAATAAATGGTTTTATAATTCAGTAGGTTATCTATACTCGGATCAAACTTGAGGGTGTAATTTGAACTTCTTTCTCGAAAACTGAACAGATTTGTTCGAATTGTTACTTTAAATTTTGCAGGCATTTTCGATGCTGATACGTAGCTGGGCATGGAAGAAGTTTATGTCTGGATGGTGCGCGCTGTTTATCAACATATCGTAGTTTGCATTCTCTGTTCCTCGTTAACAGCACTAGCACTCTGTTGCGAATTAACTATTTGGAGCTATCTGAACCAGTGCTCTGCAATCTTTTGCAGCGTCATCCTGCTTCCGATCGCCATCACCTTCTACACGACGTGGTGGTTCATCCGCTTTGTCGACGGCTTCTTCTCGCCAATCTACATTCACCTCGGGATAAATGGCTTCGGTAATTTCATCAGCGCGCTCATGACTGTCTTCTGAAGAACATTTTCTGGATTATCTGTTATGATATTTTTCTTCCGTCTCTCTGCAATTGATGACGGCCAGTTTCATCTCGCGCAGGTCTCGGGTTTGCCACCTCCATCAGCTTCATCTTCCTCGTGGGCGTGTTCATGTCGTCGTGGCTGGGCGCCTCCCTTCTCGGCCTCGGCGAGTTCTTCATCAAGAAGATGCCGCTGGTGCGCCACATCTACTCAGCGTCAAAGCAGATCAGCGCGGCTATATCACCAGGTGTGATATGATAAGCTCACTCAGAACGGAATTTTACGAAACTGAAATTTGACTGCCTTTTTCTCCTGTATAAATCCAAATATAACTCGTATACGCTTTATCGTGTTCAGACCAGAGCTCACGGGCCTTCAAGGAAGTGGTGATCATTCGGCACCCAAGGATCGGCGAGTACGCGCTCGGCTTCATCACGTCGACGGTGACCCTGCGCGGTGCAGACGGCGGCGGCGACCAGGAGCTCACCTGCGTCTACGTGCCGACCAACAACCTCTACCTCGGCGACATCTTTCTCATGAGCCACGCCGACGTGATCGTGCCAGACCTCTCCGTCAGGGAGGCCATCGGTAACAACAGCCTCTCTCTATGTCCATCCACACCCCTTTCCTGCCCCGTGCTTGCGATTTCATCTGATTTCACTTAATTTGTCGTGGGGAATTTGTTGCAGAAATTGTTCTCTCCGGTGGCATGTCAGTGCCGAAGATTATATCGGCAGTGGAAGGGGTCGTCGGCCATGACAGTGCAATAAAAATCCCTCAGGAAACTTTTCATCCCCATTGAGAGTTAAACGTAAAATTTATGGGTGACGGACTCGACGATTTTGATATTTTCACAGATTCACTCTTATTTATTCAGGAAGTTTGTAGATGTTGAGCCAGTCCATGATTTGGACAGAGATAAAAATGCTGTAATATGACAAGTTCTGCAATGTAGATTTCTTTGCACGTAAGGTTTCCAACAGATTAGTAAAATGATAAAATGGACGGTAAAGCTCTGGCAATTACAGTGTTTTGCAAGGTCAAATTCTTAGAATGCCGTTTTCCAGCCTTGAGGTGGCAACGACAATGCCTCGATTCAGGATCCAGCCAGATATATTACACGTCGCATGCTTGTTGTATTGGACGATCAGCATTGAACATTTAAAATTTATTTATGGTGAAGTCCAAAATTTCGGGTGCACCAAAATTACTGGAGCGCAATACCACAAATATCTGATGATTACCTTCTTTTGCTTGCCATGAATAATAAAATTGCATTCTGCAGCAAATGATGCAGAAGCGAATTGTTGAGTCAATCAACTGTTGGGAAATGTTAAGCTACTATAGCAAAAAATAATTTCTACTATTCAATTAAAAAACCTTGCAACAGGGGATTATGGATCATTACCGCTAGACGCACAGGCGGAATGGAAGTTATGTTGGAGCAGCGAGATCCAATGTAGTCCTGCGTCGATTTACTTCTCTTAGTCGTTCACAATTCACAGTAATCGTACTCTCCTGGCCCAGCTGAATAGCACCACAACCGCAACGCCTCTTTGCGGCATCCACACATATGGGGTTTGAAGTCAATGTGCGATGTGCTAGCACCGGCAATGCGTCTAGGGCTCTAGGCTTGTTGTGGGAGAGACGGTGGAGGCGGCGGCTAGGGCTTCAGAATGGTGGGGATGATCTAATCCCTTGCCCTACCTCTAGTTATATAGACCTACTAATGAGCTTTCATGAATAAACCCATTAATAATCTAATCCTTAACAGATCATATCTGCATTCTCTTGTACATATCTCCAACATCAACCCTAGAGCTTCAGTAGAGCAAGATGCCATAGGACATCATGCTTGCTGGTGCCACTTGGCCATGTTATAAGTTCTTCACGGGCGCAAAGAATTGCTTCCAGTTCACGCAGAAGTTCGTCTATGCCTGTAGTTGACAATTCCATTGCAGTAGCCACATTCTCCTTGACCTTTAAATTAATAGAGCGAAGCATATATTATATGCCAGATCATTTCAATTACAAGTTGTCAAATCGTCTCAGGACATGTCTGTGTGTTCTGAGCCAATTATCTGATATATGGCCTTGGTAGAAAAAGGTTTTTGTAATATCCCCAAAATTCAACAAAGAAATAAAAATCAAAATTTAAAAATTTTTGCTAACAAATGCTAACAAAATATTCTTTTCTTTCTTCTCTTTTTCAAAAGATAAAATGTCATAAATTAAAAACGTCTCTTAATTTGAAATTTTCTAAAAATATTAAAAACTTGAGTGTGAACAAGTGCTTGACTTTTTCTTTTGTTTGCTTTGATTTCTTTGGATTGTTGTTAAATAAACTAAGTAGTTAGTTGTTGTTCTTTAGTAAATATCGATAAGACGAGACAATGCATAACATAACACGTCACCCACTTTGTATGCTCATACACATGCATTGTATTCGCATATAATCACATAAACACATCTATGCCTTAGATACTTCATAATGCATACACTTGCATGATTTAATAAAGTACTCACATAAGTATTGGTTAAAATGAAACTAATAATTAATTAATCACTAATCCATAGTAAGTATTACTAGGTAGTGATTATGCATAAAATGACACATCAAACCTTTATTAATATGTTAGGCAAACCATAATACAAGCTCATATTCGTGTAAAGGCTTTAGTATAATTAAATAATAACTAGCCACACTTAACTATCTATGTAACAGCAGAAGCACTAAAATGAAGTAGCTAAATAAATACTTATTCAAATGATTAACCCATAGTAAATAATACTAGGATGCACCTAAAGTAATGAGCATTGCATTAAAATAGTCGCCGCATCATGCATGACTTCATCCATAGTTTTCTTCGTGGAGTTTATTCGGCTCTTATTCGAAGTTAATCGGATCTTATCGATTCTTCTCGAGTTTTATTTTTTTTACGGTAGCTTTATTAGGCGTATTCTACCGTGTAGACAACGCTGAGTTTCAGGAAGAGCCGGATTCCAAGAGGAGCCAGAAGGACTAACAGTACAAAGAGAAGTCCGAAGATTCTGTCAGCAAACTCCAAAGATTAAAGATTTGCAGGCAAGCTCTAACCACCTTGATCATATGAATTCTATGATTTATTTCGCACCTATATGGTCTGAATGCTTGCATGTGTTTTCTGTGAATTTAAAAGTTGAGTAGTATTGATCCTGCTTATTAGGTATTTATATTAATGTCAGTTACTTGCTCTCATTAATATTAAATACCACCTTGTTGATGACACCCCCTTGTTACTAATAGAAAATCTGTCATTAAATGCTTTTAATGATCGAAAAGTTGCCTTAATAATACATTGCTCAGAACTCTATTGTGATGCCATGCATCACCACACCATACACCAGTATTTTATAAAATGTGTAAAGGTGTGCATGGTGGTGAGAGTAAAATAAAATGGGTGGGTGATAGAGCAACATGTGTTAAGTGAAGGTGGATGATTTCTAGTTTGCGGGCGAGGCTTCTATGTGGTGTTTTGGTGCTATGTAATAAGCTTCGTTCTGGTCCACCTGCCATGGACAAGTGCTCGCCATGACTGCATAAAGACCGGTTCATCGAACCTCAACATAGTGATTTCGTAAAACCACAGAATATGTATTAATGGGCAGGACTTACCCTACTTATTGGCATCTATCGTATGCTATACTAGGCGGCCAGTAAGGCATCGGGCACCAAGGGTGGACACTCGGGGATGAATGTACCTGAGAGAGTCCGACTCAGAGGAAAAAGAAGTACCTCAGCTGAGGGTATCTGAGTCAGCAGAGGAAAATGAAGTACCTGAGAACTCAAAGGAAAGCTATGTGAAGTACTTGGGTTTTAGCCCTTGCTGATTTTTTTGAGGTGGGCATACGGGGATGGACGGATAAGGTGGGACTAGCGTTATGTTTCTCTCTCCTGAAAGAGATGGACAGATAAGGTGGGACTAGCGTTACGTTTCTCTCTCCTGAAAGAGAGCGTAGCCTGTGGGTAAAGTGTACAACCTCTATAGAGTGTAAAATTTTTTCGGGAAAGTCTATTGTCGCTAGTTACGACACACTATTGTCTGGGCTCACAATGATTAGTCTCATATACTTTCTTAATTGTGTGAATGGGTGTAGTTGCCCGTATTTTGAAAAGTGTCTAGATCAAGTATTGGAGGCCCTTCCAGTAAAATATTGGAAACTAGCGGGAAAGATTTATTCTCCTCCGGGTCCACCCACTAAAATATAACAAACAATGTTTTGATCTCTTGGTTTTATCAACCTTCTCTAGTGAACCCTACTAAAAATAGATTTTTGCAAAGGAAACCCCATGCCTTTTTCTTGCTATAGCTAAATATGCATCTATATCAGTATACCCCTGCCTAGTGTTAGGGCTTGCTGAGTACTTTATGTACTTACTCATTTTCATTTGTGGTTTTAGTCAGAGGAAGATTCGAAGAAGACGACGACGTGCTGGGTTTTGGTCCTACTTCTCAAGTTGCTTGTGAAGTTAGGTCTTGTTTTCGTTGTCTGCTTTGTGTCTAGCTGGCTAAACCTTTGTGGAAGCTTTAATCCACACTTTGTTGCCACTAAAGGTCAAGTTTCAGGTATATTTCCCTATTCGACGTATGCTTTTTGATATATATTCTAATGTGTTAATGCGTATCAGATACTAATTCAGGGACTGATACGTGGTGCACAGTGTATTGCAGAAATGGGGTACGACAGTTTTATGGCCTCTCACGACTGATAATGCAGTGTCCAAAAGGCTGCACTTGTAAGGATATCATTCAAACGTAGAACAAAAATAATGGAAACATTCTCCTTCGAAGGCAAATTTTCTTTTTGCCTAAATAAAATACAGAGAGAATTCACAGGAGAGGAAAAGGCTTGACATTAATTTAAGCTGTTGGTGAACTTCAGCTGAGGAATTGGTAGTTAACTGAAAATAACATAGATGCTATGCAAAGGAGAAATACAGGCTCGAAAAAAAAAGTTGTCTATCATCTTATTTGAAAAATTGTAAATGCCACTTGGAAACAAATATAACCTAAGTATAGAACAGGAATGCAGTTCAAATATAGAACCCAGCTCACGTTATCACATTATCAACTGAAGTGGTATCTCAAGATGAAGGTAAGGTTCAGTATGCTTTTTTTAAAACACAATAATGTTAACATTAGAAATCATCAGGTGATTCACATATGAGGTATGCTGTTGAAGCACAGAAACCTGATAATCGACATGTGGAACTTAACACACAATTGGTCATATGTCAGGTTCTGTTATGACAAAATTACGATGACATTTTACATGTAAATATAAAGCAGCATCAGAGGAGAGAGTCAAAATTAAGAATCATATACCTGTTTAGCAGAGTACATTCCAACAAGAACGGTGTCATTGTTCATCAAGCTGTACTACATAGCCAGCTTGGTAATGCTTTTGCCCTTCTTTCTACAGTGATCTGCAACCCACGCTGCAAGCAAACTGATAACAGGCTACATTATAAATGTCGACTGAATTTTTAATACAGACTAGAACAATTGGTATACTGTAACATCCCAGGCCCGGAATACGGCTCCAGACCCGCTCGCACCCCATGCGGGTTTCACCTCGCAGAATAACTGCATACGCTTTTATCTTCGCTTCACGTAAAAGGGTAAACTCGAGTTATTACTGCATTTCAAAGCCGGGTTTTTAAATCGGTCTTGCCCTCCTCAAACTCATAATATGGGACTAAATCCTGACTGCTACGGTGCTCTGCACTGCTGCAGTGCCGGCCATTTTATATACACAATAAACATAACCCAAATAAAATAAATGCTTCAACAAGCGAATCTATTGCTTCAGATATCTAAGGAACAAGCAGAGGCATCTCATGCCACAGCAAAAAGAGTTCTCAAAAACGAAACTTAAAGTTGTCACTGTGAGTTCAGTTGTGCAATTGTGTAGCAATAATTCCTAAGATGCCTTGCACCTAAATCCTGGACATACCTTTGGCTGTATTCATGAGGATTGTTTAGCCCCTCTTTATATCTTCTATGGCTTTGAGATATTAAAAGTAAATTTCCAGCAAGATCACTGAGTATTATTTAGTTTGAGTTATTTCAATGGCATCATTTGCATCGTAATCAGTAATACCATACATATTACATTCATATTCTGTACTGAACCAATGAGTTGATTTTAACATTTTAAATTTAAGTAGAACTTATCTAACAAAGAATCTGGTCCACATCATACAGAATTTTGTATTTCATGAAAATCGGGGTGTTTATGAACTGTATAGAATGGTTATAAGTATCATGTGACACACTGTTCAATAAGAACAGGGCAGCTTGGTGAAGGTAGCTCCTACATGCACACGGCAGCACATTGAAATGATAACACGTCAATTTAAAAACAGTTATGTGATAAAAAAGTGGAGGATATACTAAATACTATTTGGCAAGTTATAGATTATTCATGCCAAGTGACTTGACTCTGAAAATTTGTTTATGGAAAGGGAAAATAGGTTTTGGAAAAAAAATTGCTACAATATGTTTTTCAGACAAATCCAATTTGTGGGCAATATCCCTTTTGACCACACTATCCACTGGACCAAACTTCATGCATTCCTCTAATATGTACTCCAGCACATGAAGTTCTTCAGCAACCTGAAAGGTTGGGATATTCTTAAATTATGCAGTAAGTGAACATAAAGTTACTTTTCAAAAAAGTAAACATAAAGTAGCTATGAAGCATGAACATTAGGAGATTAAATAAATAATTGATGCGGAATAAAGTTCACATAAACAGTCCCAGATCAGGAGATTATATTTCAGGAGACAAGAAGCATACTTCAGCTACTTGCTCTCAACAGGAGTGAAAATATGGCCTAAAATCACTGTAGAAGGAATCGTCATCTTCTAATCATCATGTCCACTTAATTAGAGGATTTTTTTTATAGAGTGAATCAGGTTAATTAAATTTTTTTCAAATGCCCCCCAGTGAAAAAGAAGGTATTGCCCAAGAATGCATTCTATAATAATTCTGTCAAATGATTTACTTGACCCACGAGATTGTTAGAGTATTGAACAGAACCATATAAAAATAAATATGATATAATTTACAATATAAACCCTCTTGGTTTTTCTATTCTTTTGCTTATCCGTTTTATTTAGAATCAAAACATCACCTAAAAAAGATGAGAAGCATCAATAATAATTTTGCAGCTCATGTAGGGATGCAAGTGGGTACCCATGGGTATTTATGGGTCAAGCCCACTTATTCATTTTAGAATTAATTTATTCCACTAACAATACAAGGTGGACGAGAGTTTGTTCATTTTAAAAAGTTTTGGACCGACCCACTGACCCAGAAAACATTAAACTTGCCTCCCAAAGCTCATGGCACATAAGAGTAATTGGTTTTGACATAGAATCAGAAAGTTACCCCCTTTTTGCTCAAAATTTTTCTTAACTTTCCTAGGGGGCGGAACGATGTACCATCCAATAATTGAACTGCTAAAGCGCAGAAGGCTCCTTGAGATAGGTTACCAACGCATCACAATTTTTCCTGCTTGTTTCCTTGTTAGTATAGATCTTCACACGTGGCTTCTTAGGCCTTGTTTTGGTGTTTAGTTTTTTAATACGAAGGTATCAAGAAACCATGGTTTAAGAAGCCATTGTCAAGTAAAATCATAGTTTAGAAAAAAGGGGTCACGAGTGAAGTTTTCAAAATTGCAAAATAGCTGCACTTTTACCAATATTATGGCTTTTAAAACTATAACATTTGTTGCATCCAAACACCTCATTTTCAAAAACCAAAGTTTTTGATAGATTCACAGTATTCTTCCAAAACTTTAAAAATACTGTGTATCCAATCTGGGCCTTAGTCTCTGGATCCTCTATCATTTATAAACATTTAGACCCTGTTGGGTACTTGTCCTAAGTTTTCAATACCTAAGTATCAAGAAACCATGGTTTTAAAGCCAGTGTTAAGCAAAATCAAGGTTTTGAAAAAAGAGGTCAGGAGTGGAGTTTCAAAACTCCAAAATAGATGTACTTTTGTCAATACTATGGTTTTAAAACTATAAAATGTGTTACATCCAAACACCAACCACATTCTAAAACCGAAATATTTTACAAAACTCCCAAACTGTTCTGTCTCCAAACGGGGCCTTAAATAACCTCAGTACTTTAAAGTCGACAGTTGCATAAATCTGCTCTAAAATGGTACGCAAGGCAGAAGGTACTGGATATATATATCACGAAGTACCAGTTGATAGTTGCACACGCCTGCTCAGAAATGTGAATGAAAATATGACTCTCAATCATATGGCTGATGCAAGATTACAATGTAACACCCAATAATCTCACTAAATTTATTTTCCAAATTTAAATTGTTGCTAAATAAAATTTTAACAAAATCCTCTCAACTCAAATTTCGTTAACTAAAACCCTGACATTTTTCCTTCTCCTTCTCTTGTTTTCTTTTCTTTCCTAATTCAAAGGACAAAATCTCAATTAAATCAGAACATGACTAAATTGGAAATTTCAGTGTATTAAAATTTGAAGAGTGAACAAGTGTCGGACTGCCTTTCATTGTTTGGATTTTATTTGATGAAACTATTTGGATTAGTTTGAATTAGAAATCAAAACCTTTGAAAATTCAGAGATAATCAAAATATCGAACTCCTTTCCAAACCTGATTCAAATTCTTAAATTTTGGTGTTAAACCGTCCTTCTTAATTCATTCTTTTCTTTCCTGCCCAGCCGGCTCTCTCCTATCTTCCTTTTTCCCGCAGCCAGACTCAAGCTTAGCGCTGCCTCCTTCCCCAATCTTGCCACTGCTCGCCACGTGCAGCAGACGTGCCTCGCATGCAATACTTGCTGCTGTGGGCGTGCCGCCTGCACTAACTTTGGTGCGCCCGCATTGAAGACGAGCCCATCTTCGGGCTGCCGGCCAGTCCAATGTCCTCCCAATCCTCTGTCGGCCCCTCAACGATCTTATACCTGCACTAACTTTGGTGCGCCCGCATTGAAGACGAGCCCATCTTCGGGCTGCCGGCCAGTCCAATGTCCTCCCAATCCTCTGTCGGCCCCTCAACGATCTTATACCTACAGCACATACCTGACCGATCTCTGAAACTCACTTCCGATCTCTTAAGCTTGAAGATGAACAGTGCGTAACGGGGAAGCAGAGACAAACACGCGCGAACTGGCCGAGTGAATTGCCTTTCTTCTCGCTTCGCTTTTTTATCAGAGAAAAGCCTTCGGGTTTTATACACACGCTGCAAGTGCAGCAATAATTTTCTACAACTACCAACTACTTTATCGTACAGCACTGTACACCATTTTTACTTCGGCGTCCACGGCTACACTGCGCACGTCGCCTGTCACACGTCGCTGCCTGCGCTGCTACAGTAGAGTCCCGTCGAGCTGTTTCGTCGCCTTGAAAACTGTCGAAGGAGTAAAAACGGAGTAGCAGGGTTGTTGTGTCTAACAATCTCCCCCTAACCATGCTTTTTCGACGAACTCGAGGACAATCCGCCCTCCCTCGACGCAGTCACGGATGAAGTGATACCTCACGTCAATGTGCTTGCTGTGGTCATGACGGACGAGGTTCTTGCATAGGGCGATGGAGGACTTGTTGTCCACCATCAGGGTCGGTGCTTGCAGCTGCTCTCCTGAGAGCTCGCACAGTAGCCGATGGAGCCACATACCCTGACATGCAGCTGTAGCCGCAGCGATGTACTCCGCCTCGCATGTCGAGAGAGCCCCCACTCCTTGCTTCTGGGCCTACCAACTGATGGGGTTGTGCCCCAGGTAGAACACGACTTCGGTTGTGCTCTTCCGGTCGTCGATATCGCCGCTCATGTCACCGTCGCTGAACCCGATCAGCTTCAGTGAACCTCCGCCGGTCCTGCATTACTGGACTCTATAGCCTTACGTCCCTGCGACGTAGCGTAGGATCCTCTTGACAGCGGCGAGGTGATCCTCCCTCGAATCTTACATGAAACGGCTCACGAACCCCACGGCGAACGCAATGTCCGGTCGTGTGTTCACAAGGTAGCGCAGCTTACCGACGATGCTTCAGTACCAGAACGCATCAACGGTCGGCACTGTGCTCCTCTTCGACAGCTTCAGCCAATCCTCCATCGGCGTCTGTGCTGCCTTGCACTCCGAGAGGTCTGCCCTCTCCAAGAGCTTCGCCGCGTAGGCGAACTGGGAGAGCTTGATGACTCCTCCCTCCTGCATCACCTTGATGCCTAAGTAGTAGGATAGCAACCTCAAGTCGCTCATCCTGAACAGAGACGTCAACTGCTTCTTGAACATCGACGATAAGATCGCCGACGTAGACTCCAACGACCAGCGTGCTCCCCCTGGAGCGTCGTGTGTAGAGCGCATGCTCATTTACACACCTAGTGACGCCAAGCTTATTTAAGCTTGCGTCCAGCTTGGCGTTTCACGCTCGCAGAGCCTGTCAGAGCCCGTACAGCGCCTTCCGCAGCCAGAGCACCTTGTGCACTTCACCCTTCTCAACGAAGCCTGGTGGTTGTTCTACGAACACCTCCTCGGCTAGCTCTCCATTAAGGAATGCTGACTTCATGTCCTTGTAATGGACCTGCCAGCCTTTCTCCACCGCCAACGCCAGCATGAGTCGAACCGACTCCATTCCGCGCAACTGGCACGAACACCTCGTCGAAGTCCACTCCTTCTCGCTGCACGTACCCCTTGGTAACCAACCTCGCCTTGTGCTTCACCAGCTTCCTATTGGCATCACGCTTCACCTTGAAAACCCACTTGAGCCCGATCGATTAACAACGGGTCGGCGGATCCACTAGCTCCCAAGTGCGGTTCTCTTCAATTGAACGCATCTCCTCTGCCATGTCCTTCTGCCAGCATGGGTCACGTTTGGCATCTGCGAACGTGCTTGGTTCCTCGGCAGTCACCGTCAGCAGTTGCTGCGCGCTACGTTCCACCTGAGTCCCTATCCTCAGGTGTTGAGGGTCGGTGATCAAATCATTGATCGACCGATACCTCAGCGGCCCTTCGTCCTGCGCCGCATCAAGGTCGAGAGAGCGGTCGGGAGGTGACGACACGAACCTTGGTCTCACTGTCGATCTCCCCAACCAGAAAGACCCTGAGCTTCCTATACTCGCAGCGTTTGAGTCGCTCTGTCGACCCTCAGACCTCGACCCTCCACACTGACCCCGGCCCTCGGGCCTCAAGTCACGCTGGAGTCCTCCTCCCTTCCTTGTATCGCGCCGACTACCGCCGCGCCGACCGCCCGACCTTTGGCCACGCCGACCACCCGACCTCTGGCCGCGCCGAACCGCGGACCTGGAGCCGCTCTATCTGGCCGGATCCGAGTCCTCCTGACTTGCTGATCCCAAGCTCCACCGACCTCCAGTCTCGGCATCGCGCCGATCCTTAGTCGCAACTGAGTTGCGCCGACCGTCGGAATCAGAGTTCTCCCGACTCGGTGACCTCGACCCTTGGTCGCGCCGACCCGCCGGTCGCTTCCTGCGCCAACTCCTGGAGTCCGGGCCTTGCTCCGTCAACTCTGAGTCACGCAGTGCGGCTGATCCAGAATCGCGCCAACCCCGACCGTCCGAGCCCTCTGGCTCTGTCGACCCCAGTTCGCGTCGATCTCTGGCATCGCCGCGCTCAACTCCCCTTGAAGCTGAGCCCACCTCCTCTATCTCTGAGGAGTGCTCGAAGAAAAAGGAGCTCCATGAGCCTACCTCTCCTTCATCGGCACTAGTCCCCGACCAGTTCCAGTTTGACGCCTCGTCGAAAACGACATCTTGAGAGATATGCACCCTCTTCCCGTCAGGGTCATATAGGCGATACGCCTTACTCCCGGCTTGGTAGCCAAGGAACATCATCTTGGTGCTCCTATCCTCCAGCTTGCCGAGGTGTAGCTTCACCGTCTTCACGTGCGCCACGCAGCCAAATGTCCTGAGGAAGGACACGTCTGGCTTCCTCCCGTGCCAAGTCTCGAAGGGGGTCTTCCCGGCTACGGCTTTGGTCGGCGAGCGGTTGAAGATGAACACCGCCGTGCTCACCGCCTCACCCTAAAATGCCGTCGGCATATCCTTGGCCTTCAACATGCTCCTGGCCATGCCGACGATGGTCTGGTTCTGCCTCTCCGCGACACCATTCTGCTGTGTCGAGTATGGTGCCGTGAGGTGCCGCTCCACGCCCTTCTCGGCGCAGTACCGACCAAACTCCACCGAAGTGAACTCTCCACCCCGGTCGGTCCTTAGCACACGCAGTTTCCGACCCGTCTCGGTCTCAACCCACGTCTGGAACTCTACGATGGCTCTGGAAGCCTCGTCTTTGGTGGTGAGCAGTCGTAACCACATGTACCGACTGCAGTCATCCACCGAAGGAAGTAGTGCCGACCCCATGTGTCGGCGGGGTGATTGGCCCACACATGTCCCCGTGCACAGGGTCCAGAAGACCCTCGGCACGGTACGTCGCCTTGCATGGAAACGACTGTCTTTGCTGCTTTCCGGCGAGGCAACTGTCGCACAGCTCCTCGACATGCTCGATTGTGGGAAGGCCTCGCACCATATCGTGCCGACCTAGCCTTGCCAGCGCATCAAAGCTGATGTGACTAAATCGCCCATGCCACAGCCATGTATCGTCGCCAAGCATCGCCGCCAGGCACACCGGCTGTGTCCCCTGGAGCTTGGTGGTGTAGAGACGGTTCCTCCTGCGGTTCACCTTCAGCAGCAACTGCCGCTCTCGGTCTCTAACGCGGAGGACCCCGTTTTCGAGCAATACCTGGCACCCTCACTCGTCCAGCTGCCCGAGGCTCACAATGTTGGTCTTTAGACGTGGGATAAAGTAGACTCCGGTCAACGCGCGGTGCTCGCCACTCTGACCTCTGAACACCACCGTGCCTTGTCCCTCAATCTTCACCACTGACCCGTCCCCGAACTTGACCGACCCCGAGATGGCGGAGTCAAGCTCTGTGAAGACCGCCTTGTTGCCCGTCATGTGGCTGTTGGCCCCTGAATCGAGGTACCAGACGTCCTCGACGGCGTCTTCCTCCCTTCCCAGGTGAACATGAGCCCGAACCTCATCCAGCTCAAGTTCCCGATGCTCTCCGCCTTCTAGGACATCCCCGAGAGCACAAAACTGCGACAGCGGCAAACGCGAATCTTGCTCGCCCTCTTTCGCCAGATGGGCCTTCTCCTTCCGCTCTCGGCCCTGGCGGGCGCGCCCTTGACTCCCGCGGTCACGGCGCTTGGGCACACGGCAATTACGTGCCTAGTGCCCCTTCTTGCCACAGTTGTGGCACTCGTCGTCAGCGCATGGGGAGGGTCTACCACTCTTTGACTTGCCTCTACCACGCCCGCTCCGACCGGAGGTGGATGGGCTGCCCGCCTGCTCTCTGCAGCGCGCCCTCCATTCTTCCTCCGTTAGCAGCAGCCTGCTGCTGGTACTTGCCGGTGTTGCTGCGACGGTGCGGTCTTCGACTGCCTTCAACCTCCCGGTCATGTCCTGCAGCGTGAGTTCCGAGAGGTCGAGCAGAGTCTCAATCGAGAGAGCAATCTGCTCGTACTTCGCCGGCACAACCCGCAGGTACTTCTCGATAACCCGTTGCTCAGCGATCTCGTCACCGAGTGCCGCTATCTCCGCCACCAGCGAGGTGAGTCGCAGTGCGAAATCCTCCACGGACTCGCCATCACAGAACGTGATGTTCTCATACTCCTTCCGGAGCAGCTGCGCCTTCACCTTCTTCGCTCGGTCCGAGCCTACGTGCAATCGATGCGAGCTTCTCCCACGCCTCCACCGCTGTCTTCACTCTCCCCAAAATGAAGATGAGATCTGGTGTCACCGCGTGGAGAATCGCCTCCAGCACCAGCTTGTCCTCCGTGTTGTCGTCGGTCCCGGACTCAATGGTGACCCACAAGCCACGCGCCTGGAGCATCACCTTCATCAACACCACCCAGTCGAAGTAGTTCGTGCGTGTGAGAGGAGGGTAGATGGTGGCGCCGCCGAATTTCCTCATAGTCTTGTGGATGACGACCGTGCACGACCCAGAGCAGTCCCTTCTGCCGCGCCGCTCTGCGCGGCCATGGTGCTCAGGAGAGCGCTGAGGTGTTCGCACCGGTGAACCCACTGGAGAAGTCTCCGGCGTGCCTGCCATCGCTGCTGGTGCTCCACGTAGGCTCCGATACCACTTGTCGGTCTCTCAATGATCTTGCACCTACAGCACACACCTAGCCGACCCCTGGCCGAACCCTGAAACTCACTCCCGAGCTCTGAAACTTGAAGATGAACAGTGCGCAACGGAGAAGCAGAGACAAACACACACAAACTGGCCGAGTGAATTGCCTTTCTTCTCGTTTCTCTTTTTTATCAAAGAAAAGCCTCCGGATTTTATACACACGCTGCAAGTGCAGCAATAATTTTCTACAACTACCAACTACTCTATCATACAGCACTGTACATCTTTTTGACTTCGGCGTCCACGGCCACACTGCGCACGTCGCCGCCTGCGCTGCTACAGTGGAGTCCCGTCGGGCCATCTCGTTGCCTTGAGAATTGCCGAAGGAGTAAAAACGAAGCAGCAGGGTTGTTGTGTCCAACATCCTCAACCCCTTGGCCCAAGCGCTAGCGCGCTCTGCTCGTCTCTGCCTACTATATGATCTTCCCAAACTGAATCGAGTCCCAATTGCCTTCCCTCTCCACTTCCGGCCATCTCTCTTCACCGAGCGCCGCCACCATTCTCCTGTCCAGCGAGCAATCCTCCCTCCAAACCACCTGCGCGCCACCTGCATGCTTCACCTCCCTCTGAGATTTGCCAAACCTGGTGGAACCCGGTCGAAGCTGAGCTCGGCCATGTGCCACCGCCGCAGGCTGCAGCCTCTCCGATACTGGCGTCCTCCATTTCTCCTTCGCCATGCCCAAGCCCACGGCGAGGACTACCGCGCCACCCTCTCCCTGCTGCATCCGACTACGCCACTACTACCTGCCTGGCGCCGTGCGCTGCCGCCGGCCCGCCACGCTCCGGTTCCTCTCCTCCGCCGGTACACCACGGCGCCTCCCCGGCCCCATTGACCCTGCGTCTAGGCTCGCCGCGCCACCCTCCTGCTTCTCCATCTTCCCCAGCTCCAGCGAGTCCTCCTAAGCCATCCTGCCGTGCCACTGCTGCTGTGGTCCACAGCGGGCTTGTAGACCATACCCTGGCTGTGGTCCACAGGACCATGGAGGTGGTCGCCATTTCTCTGCTGCGAAATAAAACGTGAGCTGATGGTAAAGCATTTTTACAGAAGGGTCCTTCAAGTCCTAACAACGTTTAATTTAGTCCAGAGCTTTCAAAGAAAACCCCCTAGACATTTGTATTGTTAACAGTGCCATCCAAACCTTTTACACTCAGACCCCCTGGTCTTTCTGTGATGAATTACAGGTCCCTGCTGATCTTCTGATAATTGCAGCGTAGTCCCTGTTGACCTTCTGATAATTATGAATAGATCCCTAGACTTCACTACACCTTCAAAATGTCATATCTTTACACCCGTAACTCCGATTTATCGATTATTGCGCTCATGCATTCATCATGATGTGACCAAAACACTTGCACAGTAACACCCTCACATCTGGAAGGTATCATGTTTTCTGCAGTCTACCTCAACAGTCCACAATATTCACACATAGCTTCCACCGTTTGATGCTTCCAACCAAACCAATCATTTCTAAATTACCTTGCCCCCGATCCAGCGCCCACCTCATCGCCAATACTCAGAAGCCCAACATCATCCTAATCATGCTGGTTGCCTTGGATATTGAGCTTTTATTTGTTTTTATTTAATTTGCTATGCCTTTATTTTCAAGTCATTATCAACTATTAAAGCAAGTATTTTTCTTGCTTTAGTTTTTAGCGTGCTTTCATGCCACTACTAGCATGCTCATCACCATGCTCTGGCTTGCATCATACGCATGTACATGCTAGCTTTGCATAATCTAGTTTAAAAATAGAATCATATAGTTAAGTAGCTAAATACTAGATCACCTACATACATATAATGAATTAAGTAAACAGTAAATAACACACATATGCATCTCACCCTGCATTAGCACGCACTAGTACAGGTGCCACTTGTTTAACTTAACTTAATACTTTAATTATGTAACTTAAATTAAATAGTTAATTGCTAATCCCTTAGAATGACTTGTGTATATGTAGAAGTTAAATAACTAACATGACATACCATGCTCTTCACACCCGCCTACAGTTGATGCCACCCGCTAGGTTTAGTAGGTTAGTTATAAAGGGAATTGTAATTTTATTTAATAATTGTGAGACTCTATTTTTATTTAAGAATACAAATAACCTGAAAATGAAACAATTTCAATATATGAACAAAGAAAAAAATGGAGCACTGCTGCCTCTTAGGGATCAACACATAAGCCTGATGGGCCTTTTCTTTTCTTTTTGCCTAATGCTGATAACGAAAGCCCATTATGCTTTAAAAGGCCCATGCCCCCATCAGCTGTCACTGTTCAGTCTTCTTCTTGCACTGGCACCCATGAAGCTCAATCAATGGCGTTTTCATTTGGGCACTAAGCTGTAGAGGAGATAGGAGGGCGACCAGCAGCGCAAGCATGGATGGGTTGCTGCGCGCTAGCGTGGGAGCAGACAGCAAGTTGGAAAACACCAAAAACTTTGGGGGCCTTGTTCAGTCGCCCACTCTGCCCCTGCCGATCGATGGCCCTGGTGCCAAGGTCTAATACACCCAAGAAGTGTGGCCGGAGGGAGTAAATGCTAGACACTAGAAATCACGCATATAGAAGTCGAGCAACGGGTTATGGTACACTGAACACACCACTCATACACAGTTCATGTCACAAATACACATGCATCCCTCTATTTAGGTGCTAGCACTATAGATTAGCTTGTTTACATATCGTCTTAATTTGGACCTCTACACATGCACATCTAGCACCGGATTCACTGGCGAGTCTGTATTGCGGGAACCCACATGAATGCACTCATAATATCACTAACACTAAGTAAGCAAAGCTTAAAACAAACCTAACAGTTAGCCGCTAATAGATAGGGATAAGCTAATGCCTCACATAAAATAATGCACCCTACCATAGATATGCTCTTGGCACATGCTTGGTATGAGTTCATACTTATATAAAGGCATTAGTATCGCACACACTTGGCAATGCATACACTTGCATAGTTCACCCATATGATTGTCTAAACACTATTAAAATGAATCTAGAATGCAATCACTAAATATTAGTAGCAAATAACAGGATAGGATTATGCATGAAATGACAAACTATTCCACTTGGAATACTCCCAACACATGCCCTTGTAAGAAGGCACACCCTATAGAGGCATAGTGCTATATACAAACAGCGTGACAATTAAGGGCACAAGCGCTGTGTCCTTGTCCATGCTTGTAGGTATGCACTCATCAAGTCGCCGTAGCTATCCTTGCATCGAACCTAGAGAGCCCTCCAACAAACCGCACCTTAGGTTAATAGACATGGTCTCATGCATGAATTTTTCCCTTGGATTTTCCTCTGGAATTCAGTTGGATTACTCAGACTTCATTCATATATTATCGATTCTTCTTGAGCTTTTTTTTATATAGTTTTCTTTGGCGTATTTTATTGTGTAGATGGCGTCAAGCTCAAGGAAGAGCTAAGGTTCAAAAGGCGCTAGAAGGACCGGGTGAGATAAGAAGCCCGGAGATTTGGATGCTAAGCCAGAGATTGAAGACTCAGATTTTGAAGAAGAGCACGAGGACTCAAACTCCAAAGATCAAAAGTATTTAATCTATATTTTGCTAATACTCCTATAGTGCCTATTTATACTGCTATGCATGTTATGTTAATTTAAAATATTATGTTAGTTATAATCCTAATTTAATTAATCTATTGATATTAATTATATTAATTACCTTGATTGCCCGATGTTGATGCCCCCTTGTAGCCATAGGATTTTCATCGTTAAATACTTTTAATGAATGGAAAGTTTTCTTGATATTAGAATGCTTAGGAACCCTCTTTTGCAATGTAATTCATTGCCACACCATACATCAATTATTTATGAAACATATTAAGATGAGTATGGTGGTGTGAGTAAAATAAAATAAGATGGGATTAGTACAATAGGTGCTAGGTGAATATAGGTGTTTTAATTTGGTTGTGGGGTGAGGCCCATAAAAGGTGGTGGTGTTAGGTGTTTAAACTTTGGTCTAGTCCACCTAACGTGGACGAGCACCCCTGCCATATAAGAACCAGTTTGTTGGCGCTCAACATAGTGATTATGCGCAACACCACAAACCCTGATATGGGCAGGACTTACTCCTCCTATGTAGGTAATCCACATCGATCCACTAGGAGGTTAGTAAGACACAAGAGGCCAAGAGAAGACGTAAGATACTCATGTTCCAGCTTTCGACAAAGTAATAGCCCAAGTCATGGGACCATATGCTCACAGATATAGCCCCTGATTCTGAAACCACCCAGTATAGAAGGGGACCAAGAGAAGACGTGGATGCGTTTCCCACGATCCAACTCCAGGAACCTAAGTGGATGCTAGAGTAAACATTATGTGACTCCGGTTGATCAGAAGGAGCATAGCCTATGGGTACAGTGCACAATTGACCTTTGCAGAGTCAAATCCTTCTGAAATATCCGTTGTCACGGTATTGGCACACTAATGTTTGGGTTAATAATGATTAGTCTTTAGTATATCCCTTGGAGTGTGAGTGGGTATAGTACCCATGTTTTGAAAAGTGTAGGCTGTGTGCCTAGGCTGTTATTGCTATATGCTGGAAGGTCCGACTAAAATTTGGGTACTGGCGGGATTGATGAATATCTCCTTGAGAACCAACCTAATAAAATATGGATAACAAATATTTTATCTCCCTTTGCAAAGCTTTTGTAGTGAACCCTGCATAAATCAAGCTTGTTGCAAAAGTAAAACCTAAAGCCTTATCTTTGCTACAACTAAGTATGCATCTATATAAACCCTGCATAAACCCCTGCTTAGTGTTAGAGCTTGCTGAGTACCTTATGTGCTCATTCATTTGCAATTGTATTTTTTAGACAGAGAATACTACATAGAAAACAATGCCATGATGGGTTTTGTTCTACTTCCCAAGTTGGCTGTGGCTTTGGGTCAAAGATTCCACTGTGAAGATGCGAATCCTAACCGTGTTGCCGTTGAAGGTTCTTACTCATATATTATTTAAATTCGAGGTATGCTTTTGATATGCATTTTGTTGTGTTTATGTGTATCAGCTATTGATTCAGAGACTGATACATAATGCACAATTTATCCAAGAAATGGGGCGTGACATACAACTAAAGATCCTGTTACATATGTTGTCACAAATATGATTCATTTTCTACTTGATTTCTTTCATGTTTTGAAGAGAGAAAAAAGATACGGATCTTGAGGTAAAAGATTGGTGTTGTTGAACACCTCAATCCAAATTATCTGTTTCTGAGGTGACTTGTCTGTCTTTTGTCCCTTGTCTTCTCTCCTTCACTTCAGAGGCAACTTGCCATTTGAGTATGTATTGATGACGAAATAGGAACATGTATTGATATACATAGTTTCTGCAGGAATTGTAAGGTGTCTGATAATGAGGTTACAAGTTTGTTTAATTTTATGCCAAAGTGATAATTGATTAAAAATAAAAATTTTCTAGCTGCGAGATTCAGAAGAAGGTACGAGGGAGACAATGGATAGCTGCCATATTGCAGTCTTTTCATTGGCGAATGCCTACCAAATGAGGCCCCAATCACAGCCTAATTCTCATCCATCTCCTCGCACAATTCTGCATTAATTAATCCATTGATGACACAGATAGGACAACAAAATGTTCTGATTTTAGTCTGTGGTAGAGCTAGGGATAGAAATTTGTTAATAGCATCTTAGAGGTCTACCGTCGGACCTGCCATGGGTGAGTACCGCCACCGCATGGCCGCCGTTGCCAACTTCCACCATGATCTAATGACTTTGACTATGACCACCTCGGGGGATGCCTCGCCCTATCTTCTTTTTCTTCCTCTTCATGCTCGGCCTGACGAGGCCGAGTCATCAGCGGCGCGGAGGTGCTACCCTCCATTGATCGCGAGTTTGGGCACTACGAGGCTGAACTCCTTGCCATCACTACATCAGCCACATCTCCACCCTCGACCTCTTATCCTTCCTCCTCTTTTTTCCAACCGCCCCGCCACCACAGTCGTAGTTGCCCATCACACTGCCATTTCTCTGCGGCAAGGTTGCAGAAGAGCTATGAGGTGTGGATGTCATGGCAGAGAATGGAGACTCAGAATATGAGCGCGGTTATGGATCGATGTAACACCCTAAAAATTTGAATCTGACATTTAAGCTGTTTTCCGATATCTTTTTCCTTCCCACACCACAATTACTTTAAATTGAAAACCTCACATAAAATAAATGCTTAAATGGAAAATTTTGAAGATATAAAATATACTAATCACAAGTGCCTGTCCCCTTTTCTCTTTTCTTTTTCTCTGGTTTTTCTTTCTTCGAAATTTATTTGACCTTGAGTTCACTCAAATTCCTCCAAAAATTTTTTCAAAAAATTCAAATTTCAACCTTGGGCAGAAACCCTCACCCTGGCCCAACTCGCTGCAGCCCACTGCCTCCTCTTCCCCCCTTTCCCGCATAGGCCGCCGCGCCCCTCTCCTTCTCGGCCCAAAAACATGGCCCGACCCGGCCGGGGAAGTCTTCTTCCCCGCGCCGCCACGGCCTGCCACCCACAGTCGGCACGCGGCCAACTGGCCATGCGTGCGCACACTGTTGCCACGCCGCTTTTATTACCCCCGCCATAACTCCCCGAGTGCGACAAATCGCATATGCAGTCAAGGTCCGGTCTGTCCCTCCGACCGAATCCACCGCCCCCGTTGTCGCGCCACCAGCCACCTGACACAGCCGTTATTTGTCACCACCCCACCGCGCCCACGTCATCCAACTGCGTTGGACAAGCTCAACGCCAAAGTAAAACTCCAATTAACTCAGCTCTTCTACCTATAAATAGTACCCCGGACAGCCCCTCCCCCTCACCGCTCGATCGCTCGCGAACCTAAGGTCGCCCCTCTTCTTTTCCCTGTACAATTTCGCCTCCTTCTCCAATTCCAGCCACCGCTGCTGCCCTGAAATTCTTTGCCCAGTCACCGACTCACCGTTCTGTCTGCACCCACAGCACCACTGACACCCCCTCTACCACCTAGGTGTGCTAGCTCGGCCGCTCCTTCTCTGACGGAGCTCCCTGCTGAGCACCGCTGCGAGCGACAGCGCGACCACATCGCTGACCGCTGTCACACCTCTGCCGGCCATACAAACCACACACCCACATCCTGTACACTTGCTCGCTGCTTACAAAGCAACCCAAACCAGCTCCGCATGGACTGGACGCAAGTTGGTTCGGCGCCGCCGCTGCCCTATCGTCCCGGCCGCTCGGCCTAGTTGCCGGTGCCGACAACCCCGCCACAGGTCCGGGCACCACACTGAGAGCTCCAGCCGCCTCTCGCGTAGCCACCGGCCAATGCCGGTGAGGTTCCTGGCGGAGCACTGCCGCGCTGTTTCCGGTGCCGGTCTAGCTCTACGCGTGCTGCGCCTCCGCGCGCCCTGGCACTCTGTCGAGATTTTTCAGAATTTGCCCCTCAATCCGGGAGCCTTTCGGTTCTTACCCCTCCATCCGTTGACCTTTCATTCGAAACCCTTAAATACGTTTGCCTCTTCATAACCTACCATTTTTAGCTTTCAATTTACCTGATGTCTAATATGCCCTTCTTCTCCATCTCTGCGAACAAGTCGTCACCGCCCACACTCATCTGTTTGACCGCCGCCGCTTGTGATCGCCCGCCTCCCCATTCCCTCCGCAGCCTCGCTTGACCGACCGTTGCCGAGCTCGCCCGACCGCCTGCGCTTACCCGCCTCCAGCTCCCCTCCGTGTGCTCGCCCGCCTGACCATCGCATTCGCCTGCCCCCTCCTCTCCGTGTGCTCGCCCGACCACCGCAGTCGCCCTTTGCGCTGTTGATGCGGCGGATGTGCTCTGCCAGTGGGGGCGGCAAAGGAGGGAGTTGGAGGCCAGGAGCCTATTGTTGGCACCGGCACTATCGTGGTCGGGGTCGAAAGAGGTGGGGAGGGAGCGGGGTAAGGTAAGGGCAATTTCGTCCAGGTAGGTGAAAAGGAAAAACCATAATAAAAAGAAAAATATGAAAATGGTAGATTATGAAAAGGCAAACGTATTTAAGGGCTTCAAATGAAAGGTCGACAGATCGAGGGGTAGGAACCGAAAGGCACCCGGATTGAGGGGCAAATTCTGAAAAATCTCCACTCTGTCCAGTGGGCACAGGGCCCACACGACAGCTGCACCCACACTCACGTACACTGCACGGGTGCACTAGGTGGACTCGGTCTATAGACCGTAGACACACCCCACTGCCAGCCATGGCCCACCAGTCAACCACAGAAAGAATAATGCTACAGCCACCAAATTAGTGTACACACAAAAAGTGTTCCTGAGCCTTGCCAGTTCAAAATAAATTTCCAAAAATAATAGGAAATAGCCATTTTATAGATACACCCCTAGAGACAATAATTTGCACAAATAAACCCACATAAAATTTACAAGGCCCCACTAATGATAGAATACTTACAAAGAGACCCCTACAACCGTATTTAGCGCTATTTTTGCATATCACCTCCGATCATCAGGATTCATGCACCGCTGGAATCGTCTCTCCAAATCCTATCACCTGAAACCACCCAATTCCTCGAGCTCTTTGTTTATCTTCGATTTATTTGATTTCTTTGGTGTCTTCGGTTTCTTCGTGGTAGATTTACTTTTACCGTCTTTACGCGTAGACGATGAGGAGCTCGGAAGCGAGGAAGCCGACGACCCGGAGTATGAAGAGAGGAGCCTGAAGACGCCTTCGAAGGCAAGTTCTAACTCGTTCATCATATTAATCCTATGCTTTGCTTATGCACCTATAGGGTCTAAATGCTTCATGTATTTAATTTATATTTAAATATTGTGTAGTTAATACTCTACTTGTTATTATGTATTTATATTAATGTCAGTTACTTGCTCTCATTAATTATGAATACTACCTTGTTGCCCAGTTGATGACGCGACCTTGTTTAGGATTCCGTAGTTCAATCTTTTAACAAACGAAAAGTCGCTTTGATATTAGTATGATTAGGGACCCTTCCGTAATGCGAGGCATTGCCACAAACCCTATATCAATCATTTATGAAGAAGGGTTAAAATGAGTTTGGTGATGTGAGTAAAAAAAATAGGATGAGTGCTCGTGCAACTTGTGCTAGGTGAAGAGGGATGTTTTTGGTTGTGGGGTCAAATTTTTTGTGAAAGGTGAGGTGATAGGTGTTAAGCTTCAGTCTGGTTCACCTGCCGTGGACAAGCGCCGCTCCTGCCATATAAGGACCAGTTCATCAAACCTCAATGTAGTGGTTACGTGCAACCGCAGAACCTATTATGGGCGGGACTTACTCTGCCTCCTTGATTATCCACATTGAACCCCTAAGGTGGTCGGTAGGACACAAGAGGCCCGGAGCGAACGTGAGATACTCACAATCCGGTCTTTAATTACAGTAATAGCCTGCATCGTGAGATCGTATTGCCCATTGATAAAGCCCTTAATCTATGTTGCCTCCCTTTGAGGGAATTCTAGGAAAAGATGAGGGATGCTTGTTCCCATGCGGTCCGGCTCCGAGAACGTACTATCGCGTCGTCGGGTCTTAAAAACCTCGATTGATGACCCCTGGATGCATATTGAGGTGGAATCAGTGGTAACCTTTGTACATGCTAGAGTAAACGTTATGCGACTTTGTTGATCAAGAGGAGCCTAGCCTATGGGTACAGATACAGCCTCTACAAAATGTATAATACATTCGGAATGACTGTTGTCACCGTATTGACACACTACAGCTTGGGTTTACTTTGATTAGTCTTGGAACTATCCTTGTTAGTGTGCGTGGGTGTAGATGCCCGTGTTTTAAAAAGTGTCTAGATGGGATGGCGGAGGCCGTTACAGTTAAAAAATTAGAAACTAGCGGGAAGGTGAATTCATCCCCAGGTCTAACCTCTAAAATAATGATAAGTTAGTGTTCTAATCCTCTGTTTTCAAACCTTCTTGTAGTAAACCTCAATAAATTTTGCTTTCCATAAAAAGAAACCACTGCCTCCCTTGTTGGCCAAACATGCATGAATAAGACCTTGCTTAGGATTAGCGCTTGTTGAGTACCTTTCGTACTCACCCTTGCTGCTGTCAGTCAGATGAAGAAGGAGAAGCAGCCGATTTTGATGGTGATGCATATGGTTCTCATTCCTTGCACAAGTCTGCCTGTGGCATAGCTTTGGAGTCTAGCTCTCTTTTATTGCAGTTTATCAATGTTTGTTCAAGATTGTGTTCAACACATCGTTGGCTTTTAATGTAAGACCTATGTATGTAAGACTCTATTACTCTATTTGGAACAATATATGTAATAGCTATTGCATGTGTGATGATTCCACGATGTACGTGCGTACTAACTACTGATCCAGAGATTGGTACGGTAATCACGGTGTATCTCAAACTCACAGGCGATGGGGAAGGGTCTGTGGGATACATGCGTGTGATTGCGGTGTGGGAGATCTAGAGGATATAAACTGTCAAACTTGAGTGAGGCATCCTAAGGGATCTACCCATCAACTTTGAAGGATTCTGGGTACATTTTTTTCACGAAGTCTTTTCCATCTCTGTCGGGGCAAATTGTTGGGTACCCATAGGGTTGAGCGTAAAGGGTAGAGATAGAGATATAGAAGCAGGTTTCTTTGCTCGATTGTTGTTAGCAGTTTAACAATTGGCCTTGGCCTATCTTGTTTCCAGGGCTGGGCTGCTGATGTCAACCGCCTCAACGCTAGTAGTAAAAATCATTAGTGATGGGTCACTTGTAACGACAACCTGAAATTTGACCCAATTTAAAAATTCAAAATATAAAATTTTCTAACCTAAAATGCTAACTAAATTATTCGAAACCCAAAATCTCACTTAAAATTAAAACTTTCTAAATTGGAAATTTCAAAATAATGCAACTTGGAGTTTGATTAAGTATTTGATTTCTTTTAGTTTAGATTATTTTATTTGCTAGATTCATTTGAATGTTATTTGCTGAAGCTCTTTTGAATGGGATTTGAATTTTATTTGAATTTGAATCCTTGTTTTGAAATCTGAAAATCCTAAAATAACCAAAACTTCTCTGGGCCCATCTTTCTCTTCTCTTCCCCTCCCTTGTGAAAGCCCACGAACGGCCCGTACTGGGCTGCGCCCTCTTTCTTTCTCCTTTCCCGACCGGCCCAGCTCGATTCCTTCTTCCTTTTCTTCCCACGCGCGCACGGCCCAGCCCATTCTTGTTTTCTCTTCTTCCTCAGCGCGCCTCGACGAGCCATGTGCGCCCTGCTCTCCCCCATCAGTGTCGCCCAGCTGGCCTCTCACCGCGCGCTCGAATTTTTGCCTCACCGGTCACCTCCGAGCTTCGCCCATGCCGCGCCGCAGTTGCCGTCTTCGTGCATGGCCGAGCCCCGTCGCGTCGCGCCTGCCCGCACGCCACCTCGACAGCTCGCTGCCGCGACTCGTCGCCATCGCGCCGTCCAGTCACCGTCGCTCGTAGCCTCGCCACCCCCGGCCAGCTACTGCTGTAGTTCATCATCATCACCGTCGTTGCGTTGCGTCGCCAGCTCGCAATCATGCCGACGAGGATCCGGAGCTCGCGAGCCTCGCCGTGGCGTCGCGTCGCCCTGCCGCGCGTGCCCGACCTGTCGCCATCTACCTGCACCGCGCCTGCTCGCCTTGTCGCCGTCGCCCGGCAGGCCATCATCGCGCCCAGCCTTGCCGTCGCCTCCTATCATCGCCGTGTTGCCGCCAGCGCGCCGCCGCGGGCTCCACCCAAATTTGCTCACCCCGGCAATAAAAAGGCCTCCTGAGATTGATTTCTCTTGTGCCACACTCCCCTCTACCATTCCCCCAGCAACCCAGTTCCAATTGATCTTTGCCTGAGCCCGCCGATCAGAACCGACGCGCGCCGCCGCTGCCGCCCATCGACCAGCACCTCTGTCGTCTTCGCTCAACCGAGCCCTCCAGAAGCTTCACCGCGCCCACCTGTTGCACCTCAACAACTTCGTTTGGCGCCCGACCACCTCTGCTGCCCTCGCACCGAACGCCTCCGTCGCCGGCCGCCGCGGGAAAGTAACCGACGCTGAGAACCCTTCTGGAAGGTTCGCCTCGTCCTCTCTCTCCTGATCCAAGTATCGTCGATTTTGCTGCGCCGTATGCCGAGAACCACTTCTCCGGCGAGCTCCGGCCACGCACCACCGCCGTCCTCTGCTCCGGCGGCCGCCAGGCCCCGCCGGCCGTTCTGAGCCATCCGATCGGCACCGACGGCTGAGATTAAACTGAGCGCACGTCTTCACTATTTTAAATCCTAACCCTTCATCTCGGATCCAACGCTTCAGATTAGATCGGGCTAGATCCTTTAAACCTCCACCATCCCTTCCTAGAATAACTGCCCCTAGCTACCTACTCTTCAATCGACGGTCCATATAAATCGGCTTAGTTTCAAAAGGAAAATAAAAGAAACATCTGTCAGTTTCTACCTATCATTCTATGCTAATGAAATGCTACACACACCCGAGCTTTGTACACAGAAATATATTCATTTACCTATTCCCGTACTAAAATAATTTCACAAAAATTCCATAAAATCCAAAAAATACATTTTTACATCTAAGCCCTTGCTGTTGTGTAAAATTATGTTTTAAGCCTAGTAATTTTAGAGATACCCCTGGCCTTTTCTTTAATTACAATTTAGTCCTAAATTTTTTAAACCTAGCACCCTAATCTTTCAGGAAATTACATATAGGTCCCTTGTAACCTTTCTAATAGTTACAGATAGCTCCCTTGACTTTTCTGCTATTTCCAAATAGACCCCTAGACCTTCCGTACACATTCAAATAGCCATAACTTTTTGATCTTAACTCCGATTCTGATGATTCTTTCACTGTTGGAATCATAATCCCGAACTCCACCTCATCAAACCCTCCATACCTCAGTTAACCTCTGTCCGTTGTGGTTTTCTTAATGATTTATTTATTGGAGTTTAATCGATTTTAGTACTCATCCTTTTAATGTGATTTATCGCCTTTTATGCGAATCTTAAACTATGATTTATTCTTAAAGCATAATATCATAATAGTTAATTATATGTGTAGCATGCATTAGTACTCATGCCATCTATTGTATTAATGAGATAACTATAAAGATAAAATCAAGTAATTTAATCATTAATTATTAGTTATCACATGCTCCTAGCCTTGATTTAGCATTGCATAAATTCACATACCATATTAAAGTATAAATATTCTATTTTATAATTATATTCATCTAAATTAACCTTAATCACTAGAAAACCCATAATTTATTAGGGATTAGATAATTATTAAATGGCACACGATGACCCGATGCTAGTGTTGCCGATAGCTTTACCCGTACACATATGAACACTTCTATGTTTGCCACCGATTATGCATGCATGCAACAATACATCTACCATTTGCTAGTTTATTAGACTTAATTATAAAAGTAAAATCAAATGATTAATCACTATAAAACTTAGCGTACTAGAAAATAAATAATGGAATAATGGTAAACAAAGCTAGTACATATCACTAGTACATGCAGGTATTTAATACATACGGACATTTTATTTACAAGTCTGTATCACCTGTTCCCACATATCTCACACATATATTCAGTTCTCTAAAATAAATATAGTTAAGATAGACCAATCGGCTAATGGCTAACTTATAGTAAGGAATAACTGCAAAATGACACATGTGTACCATGTGCCTCCACCGTTTACCGTTACAAAGGTTCACACCTTTATAAAGGTTATAGTATTATAGACGTGCATGATCATAGAGCGACCACTACATATATATAGGCTCATTCATGTGCACTACACAAGACGTACTTACACCTCGTTAGATGTGTACCCGTACCCAATGTGTCTACATGTGCCTACCATCATCAACACCTAAATAAGTCTCACTGCATCATCCAAATATAACCTGATGCATGCGTAGCTCACCCATATGATCACAAAGCACTAAGTAAATATAAGATAAAATAAACCTAATGAGCCTTTCACTAAATAAAATTCTAATGTCATAACCATCACATCGCGCATTCATTTTGCACCATCAATTTTCAGTCTGAAGACCATTTGGTTCTTATCGAGAATTTAATGGATCTTGTTGCTTCTTCTCGAGTTTTGTTTCTTTTGCAGTAGTTTTATAAGATATAATTGAATGTGTAGCTAACGTTGAGTTCGAAGAAGAACCAGAAGACTCATCATACAAGGAAAATCTCGAAGACTCGGACGTCAAGACAAATCTTCAAGACTCGGACTTCGAGTAAGACCTTGAAGACTAGCAGCCCTTTGAAGATTAAGATAGAAGGGTTTCCAGGCAAGCTCTAACCCCTTGATCATATTTAACCTATGATTTTCTCTGTGCTCCAATATTGTCTTAATTGCTTGCGTTATATTATTTATTACTTTAAAATATTGGGTTAGCTATTATCCTATTTGGTTTAGCTATTAGAGATGCTCGTGTCTACTATTTTATTTGGCATGAGGTATCTAGTACCTTGCTTATCCATTGTGTTTCTATGTCCTTGATTAACTTAGGCTTCCACCATTAGCTCGCTAATGCTGTACTTCACCTTGCTACTAGTATGCTTAAGAACCCTTTTGCGATGTCCACATCGCCGCACCTCTCACTTATACTTTACTACAAAATGTGTTGAAATGAGTTTGGTGATATGAGTAAAAAAAAGTGGGATGGGTGGTAGAATAACTGGTGCTAAGTGAAGAAGAATGGGTGTTTTTGGTTGGGGGCGGGGCTTAAGCTATGTGCTTGGTATTTGATGACTAGCTTTGTGCTTGATAGGATTCACCTCTCATGGATAGCGCTCGCTCTGACCGCATAAGGACCGGTCGTACAACCAATGAACCTGATATGGGCAAGACTTACCTTGCTCCTTGGCATCTGCCACTTCGTCCACTTGGAGGCTAGTAGAGCACGGAGAGATCAGGGGTCACTACAAGAGAATTGGTTTGTAGAGGCACTTTTTTATATAGTAGAGGCATTATTATATTATTTCTAGACAATCATAGCGGCAGTTTCAAAAATGTCTCATAACTGTCTTCCCATGTATTGTCTCAAAAAATATAGCGACATTTTGGTGAATCGACTCTACCAAATTAGAGACATTTGAAGGCATATTGCTCTGCCTCTACGAACATAGAGACATCTTTAAATTAAGAAAAAATTAATGCTTGTGAATCCTTGAACTCAAAGACTTGACCTCATAGTAGAGAATAACTTATTGAGCCTTGCTAGCCAACTCGACCACACATTACAAAGTGTTTATATTTGAAGTATTGTTCTTATTAGTTATCAGCAAACTACTAAAACAATGCCTCCAAGTATGCACAAGATGCCTCTAATAATGTCTCTACAAGATATAGTCATTTTTAATTTGTCACAAAAAGTGTCTCTACGTTTATTATATGTGGGACCTATATGAATGACACAAAGTATGCCTCTATTGTTCATTAAAGGAGTTTTTTTTTAAGAGACACATTTTAAAGTGTCACAAAAATATGTCTATAACATATATAGGGATAAATTAGATAATGCCTATACTTAAGTGCCTCTACATGCCAGTTTTCTTGTAGTGGGTGTGCGCTCAACGATGCTTGTGGCCGTGACGATTCGCTCAATGGAAATTGAAGTACCTGAGAGCTCTAGTACCTTTTGTACTAGGTTACGTGTCTTGATACTTCCCGGGTGGTCTTGCAAAGATGGACAGAGGAGGTGAGGTGAGCGTCATATCACTCCCTTGATCTGGAGTGTGTGACATATGGGTAAAGTGTACAACCTCTACAGAGTGTAAAACATTTGCAGAAAGTCCGTTGTCACTGGTTATGACACGCTTTGTCTTGTGCTTCAGTGATTAGTCACTCCACATATCCTTGATGTGTGAGTGGGTGGTAGTTGCCCTTGTTTTCGGAAGTGTTGGCTAAGTGCCGGGTTGTTAGACTTTGTGTTAGAAGTCTTAACTAAAATTTGAGAACTGATGGGATTGATGAACATCTCCCTCAGCTCCACCCAACTAAAATCATGACAATAACGGAGTTATTTTCCTCTGATTTAAAAAGCTTGCGTAGTGAATCCTACATAAAACTAGCTTATTGCTAAAGTAACCCCTAAACCTTCATCTTTTCTACGACCAGATATGCATGTATTTAATCATTTGCTTAGTTTTAGGGCTTGCTGAGTACCTTATGTACTCGCTCGTTTGTATTTGTGGTTTTAGAAAAAGAAGACTTTGTAAGACGACGACGTGCTGGGTTTTAGTTTTGCTCTCAAGCTCTGCCTGTGGTGTTTGCCGCCGTCTGCTTCACCTCTAGTTAGCTTTGTGGTTTTGAATAGTAGTTCAGCCGTGTAACCACTAAAGGTTTCGTTTCAGGTATTGTATTTATTCGAAGTAATAATTTTGTATAACATTTTGTTGTGATCACGTGTATCAGCCACTGATCTAGGGATACATGTTATTCAGTGTATCTCAAAAACGGGGTACGACATCACAATGTCAATCTGTCGCATGTAAAAATCACCAATGCAGGCCAGTGATGTCAGTTGTAATACCAGCTATTGTTAAGAATGGTACTAATTAACGTCGGCAATCCTGACATTAGTGTCGCTCTTTAGTGCTAGGCTTTTTGCTACTGTCATTAACGGCACATTGCAGTGTCAGGACTGACCATGCTCGCCGCCACGAAAGTATGAGGCAAATTCAACGGTAGACCAAAAGAAATGTGGGCTATTCATTTACATAGATCTCGATGAGTAAATAGTTTTTTTTACCTCTAGAAGTAAAAGTTATTTCATAAATATAAATTATTATAATATTTAATGTGAAAAGAAATCAATGAGTTATGAAAAACGAAGCATGTGACAGTTTTACAAACTAAATCTTCAGTTTTAGAGATAAACTCATTTGACATGTTTGGAAAGTTGTATGTATTACAAGTTTTCTCTTGGAGCTGGTGGATTGAACGTGTAATGTTTTTAACAGAAATAAACGTGGTCACGTACGTTTCCTCTTGGAGCCGGTTGATTGAACATGTACGTTTTTTTTACAAAGTATAAACATGGTCTCGTACATGTAGGTGCAAACTCTTGGAACATGGTCGCGTTTCCTCTTGAGCCGGTGGATTGGACATTACGTATGTAACATGGTCACGTTTTTTCTAGGTGCTTTACGTATGTGTTGCGGGCACAGAGGAAATCACTATCTCATGATAATTACAGTTCCTTTGCCGGCTGACCTGCATATCATATTTCAAATTTGTTTCAACCGCTCAGATTCAAGTTCAACTGATGGCTCACCTCTCGAAGGTAAAGGAATAGGAGTTGGTCTATCTTAGCAAGGCTCTAAGTATGAAGCTGACCTCATCCACACCAGTTCTATATATACTAGCTCGTTACTACTAGTCTGAAAGTGCCACCAAGCTACTCAATACAAAGGTAATTCCGTAGTCGCTGAAGATTTTAATTTGTGCATTCTTCAAGTCTTGCGCTGCATACAGTGTCTTGACATGTTGCACTGTACTACAAGGAAAAGGGATGGAGCCGCGATTTATGGAATATTTGGGTTGTTCACTAGTTTCCCGATGCCTTCCAGGCCAAATACGATTGCGCCACATTCCAGCCTCGTTCATTATGGCCCTGCTCTATGGTATTCCAGCCTCTATGGTTTACATGAGCGCATCTTATATAGTACCTCTAACACACTGATGGCTCACAATTATCAGCCTCTATGGTTTACAGATGGGACCTACACCGATACGCAGTCTGTCTGAATATGTATTTATAGAGAGCATCATTTGCGGTTAGCCTTGTGTTGCATGTAATCTCTGGACACACAGCATTTATACCTAACTGCCAAGGTTATGCGCACATACCATTGTAGTTAGCCAATCTATTGTACCACAATGATCGGCACTCTGATAAAGAAGATTTAATTGATACGGATGGTTATCAGTTATCACATCAAGCATAGTTGCATTTATGAAGGAGTTTGGTAACATGATATCGTATTAGTAGAAAAGAAGAGCCAAATGGCATACAAATCGAGCTCCAGAAACAACTCAATATATGAATTAAAATGGTTTTTCACACTCACGCAGTCGTTCACCATTAGCTGCTTACACCACTCGGTGCATGCTCCAGAAGGTTCTCGATAGGGTTGCAAGTGGGGTACCCATTGGGTATACATTTTATGATGAATTTAGGAAGGTGGGATAGATTTTTAGTTCATTTAGAAAGATTTTTGGGTCGTGGGCCGACCCACATCCCTAGTTCTCGACTCCAAATCGAATTGTTCTTTGGAGGGGGTCATGTTCTGCATTCCCAAACATCATTGGAAAATTGGTCTGGACACTGGAGATCTTTTTGATAGTATAGTTGATCATAATTTAGTTGATAATTTAACCATTATTACATAAAGAATTACATTATAAAAGTTTGTTTCATGATGAATCTCGCAGAATAATTTACATACAATAAAACATCATAAAATTTTCCATTAAACTTTGACCAAACCTAGAAATGCTTATAATTTGGGACGAATGTAATAATTCAGTTGGCTGAAAATTTTTGAAAACATGTTCATTTGGTTGAACTAAAAAGTTTTTGAGATAAACTAGGGTTCTCTAGTCCTCACCCCCAAAATGATTAACACGGACACTGATCTATATTTTGTTCACTAGGATCATAAACAGGACATTACAGATATTTTTTATTATGGTTATCGCAGATTTCTGTACCAAAAGACATTCTACATGTTTTGAGCTGAAGGCAATTGGCATAGGTGTGCAACAAAGCCTGTAAGCCAATAAATTCATCTTTTGTAGACCTAAGTTGAATGGACCCCTCTGCCTGTGTGCACATCTGCGTCAAATAGGAAGAGATATAATATTGATCGGAGTAGAAATAGTTCCCTGGGCCCCTCATTTTTATGAGCAAACTGATTCTTGTTTATCGCTAATTGGTCCATATTGTGTTAAAGTCTCTACCGTCTAAACTTGTCATCTTATACATTCTTAATTTTTAAATTATATCGTTAATATAATAGTTTTAGGTCAAAACAAACTAAATTTGTAGTCACACTGACAATAATTTAAGAATTGAGGGAGGTTGGTTCAAATAATGTCTACTATGTCCTATGGGAAGCATTAATACAATATTCTTTATTTTTAAATAAAAGATAGTAGCCTTTCTTGCTCTCTCGCATAAATGAAAAAGAAAGTGATACTTAGAGGATAATAATGCTGATTATGCCATGCAGTCCATGCACCAACGTTCTGATCTCTCTAGTTACTGAGTTTTTGCAAATTACATATCCCAAAAATCTGGCATGGTGAACAGCCAGTCAGGGAAAAACATCAGGCAGTTCATATTCTTTCGGACAATCAACATGTGGTCTACAATTAGAAATTCCTTATGTCTCCTATGCCTCAATGTGCAATCGTGCATCACCTCACCATCATCAGTTCGCTGTGCTTTCATATTCTTTCACAGTAGTCAGCATATGTTAACACGACTTTTCCAATAGTGATATCTTTAGGATCGGATAGAAGAGAAGTCAGTCTAATATATATTGGCATTTGCACGCAAAGGGGTGTTAGCCGGTATTTCTTAAGCGCGGATCATCTGAGTCATCTGACATACGTGACATTAACGGCGATGTAGTTGCTAACATGTGACTCCTAGTCAACAACCATGTCACCGCTGACCATCAGCGGATCCCAGTCCTTTGCTTAGCTTCTCATTGGTTCAACATCCATTTACTGTTCCATTTCACCTAGCTGTGTGATATATTCCACCATGTGCCAGTTCCATTAGTTAATCTATACGTGGTGAATCTCTGGCATTTCTTGTGATTTGCTCTGTACCATACCTCGTGGCTTCCATGAGCCTGCACACTGCACCTCTTCTGTAGTTAAGGTAGGGGTGTAAATTAGTGACTAGTGGTTACCATCTGAACCTCTCTAATTCAAACAAAAAATATAGTTGTTCAAGAGTGGACAGGATTTTGAAACATAATTTGCTTTTTAAAGGTAAAGAAGGTTTAAAGGGTAATCTCATGTGCACCTATTTACACTCCCAAGCTAAGAAAAATGAAAGGCATAGGCAATACTAATATGAAAAAAAAGATATCGGACTTATCATCTTTTTTTTCTGGAAAATGAATTATTCATGTTCGAAAGATACAGATGATCAATCTCGTTGTGGAAGTACAAAGCTGATATGTACAAGGACCAAGAGAAATTACAAAAAATGTTTGATTGGAATTTGGATGATATGAGTTAATGACAAAAGATAAAGTACTATACCTCAATACAAGTAAGGGGAATTTGTCTATAGGCTGGTAGACTAAGTTTTTTGTTTGGTGTCTCATAGACCAAACTGACATTATCCATGTCCCGTACACAAAATCCCCTGCCAGTTATCTAGTTGCAAAACTTGAAATAATATGGACCTTTAAGGAGTTCCGTTTGGGAACGGAATAATCTTAAAAATATTTTGATTGAAATGTTCGTTAAGGAAACAATACTATATTATTGACTACGACATAACTTAATAGGACTCATCAAATAAATTACTGGTTCAGAGATGCAAGTCCATTAATTTATTTTTCGCAAGAGTTTATAATCTGCAAGTTGGAGCTATGGACCCATGCATGGTGAAGTGTTTGATGTTTTCTGGCCTTCAAGCCAGCTGCGTGAGTAGCTAACCCGTTAATTAGTCATCCGCCTACAGATATTTCTAAACAAATTTCAAGAGTACTTATTTTTGCTTGTGCATGGCTACGATGCAGTAACTGCAATTTATCTCTCTTTTTGCTTGTACATGCAGGAGCGCTCTGGAACAGCAATGCATCTGTCTATATGTTGACAAACATTAAACATTTTAAATGAGCCCTTTTAAAATAGACCAAATGATTTTATTTCACCTCCTACGAGGTAATTGAAAGCAAGCGCAATTTATAACGTACCTTTAAATTCAGTAGGTAACTGACAGCCACACGGAAGGAAGATGCCGCACTGCAGTCATGATGCCTACGAGAGTCGCAATTTGCAGCCTAGCTTGTGCCCTCATGGTTTTGCGTATAAAGACGAACTGATTGTTCTGATCCATCTGTACATTGAGCTGTACTGGTCACAAATGGAGCTGTGTCGCTGCCGTGGTCCTCAAGATGCTGTAATTAGTTGTTTATTCGGTGAGCCACAGAAGAATAGTACAGGTACGCCGGGTGCTTGCGTGCCATTGCTACGGTTCAACTTCTTGCCAGCTGAGTGTTCAACATTTAAGGCTATTTCAGATATCAACGATGCGAGTCACGTTAATTGTCCCGCGGCAGCCATCAGACCGAGTTTGCAGATTTGACGATTTGACATAGAATGGGTCATGGATTCATGGCTCGGCCGGTGAGTGTGCGGCATGATGCAGGTTGGTAGCTAACCCGAAGTTTGTTGTAGAACTGGTAACTGTGTGATCTAAATGATCAAGGAACTGAGTGGTCTTTATGTTCTCGATGCCTCCTAGGCCTAGTATTACTCTGAGTCACACTGAACCTGATTTTATTTATTCTCTCGCGTTCTATGCTTCTGTATTTAGATGGCAGTACAAAGAAAGAGGCATCGTGAGGATTATTCCTAGCTTTACATACCTACATCGGCTTAAGTTATTATACCCTTGGGCATGGGAATTAAGTGAAAAATATGATACACATAAACAAGGAAGAAAGTGATATAGAAGGAGATAGATATTTAAGTAGACAGAGAGAAAAAGTGTAATAGAAGGAGAAAAAGGTGTATACCCCCAGTTCAAAAAGAAGTCATTTTGAACATTGTCTTAGTGAAACATTAGGAATATAAATTATAAATAAATTTATATTATTGAGTTTAGAAATTTAAAAATTAAAGCATATGATTAGATTTGTTTGAAAAATACTTTCATAAAAATATACACATGTCACATTTTGATAAATATTTTGTAGGTTCAAAGTTATATTTTTAAACAATGTTATTGTCCAAAACGATTTTCTTTTTCAACTGGAGAGAGTATCGGAAAGTGGCATATTGGGGAACAATATTTAAATGATAGAATAACTTTTAATAGTGAATGGAGGGAGTACATTGATACAGATTTAGATGCAATAACCAGTTGCAATTACATGTGGGGCCCACATGCATTGTGACCTGATATTATTCATCGAAAATGGTACTATCTGTTGTGTAGTGCTCATGTTAGTCATCAATTGTGGTGAAATATGGAAGGAAGTGAATGAATATCTACAGAGTGGTAGTTGGTTCATTTATCCATTCCATTTCACACCTTGATATGTTGCGGAACTGAGCAAGGTCTTGCCTTTTATTTATTTTGCTGGCTTCCATATTTCGATTCATGACATACTACATCAATTCGAAAATATAAGCATTTATAGGTTTGGTTAAAGTAATTTTTTTTTAATTTTTACTAATAATATCTAGAAAATTACATACTTTCTAATATAAAAAGATACTTTTTATATGACAGAATATTATTAATTATTTATTATTAATGGTCGAAGTGATAAAAATTTGATTTTGACTAAACCTAAACATGCTTATATTTTGAAATGGGTGGAGTACATCTCTGCGGTGTGCTCGTTTGACATGTCTGATAGAAGAGACATCCATGTAAATCAACTAGTTCGATCCCCGCTCACACGCAATTAATCAACTCGTCAGGTTCGGTGCTTGGGTGATAGTAAACCAGATAAACTCATTTAGCTGAAACGGGTATTGCTCTGGATCCAGGAACACAGCCCTTTCCTTGTACACAGTGTAGAAATGACTTTCAACTGTCTTGATCCTTGTTATGAACCCCTTAAAACCCAGCCACAAACAAGAGCAGGAACACAGGGGTTAAGCACAGAAATCAGAACACTGACATATAAGAATTCTTCATATCCAACTCAATACAATGACCAGCGATACAGTTGGTAGCTAGAACAGAAAGAGAGGAGGAGGAGCAGGGGACTGGAAACAGAGAGGCAGAATCAGAGAGGGGTAAGCAGGCCGAGGAAGATGAACTAGAGGAGGAGCCGAAGAAGTTAGAACCGAGGAGGAAGATGACAGCTTCGGCCGTAGCTATTCGATGATGCCTCTGTCCAGGGCCTTGCTCTCCTCTTGTATTACTTCCAACGTCACTTGCTTGGTCTGCCCCACCAATCCTTGTTGCCCATGGCCCATGAAACAGTTAACTCTATCATATCCCTAACAATCCTGCCCAAGAATAAATGATGCGCGTCAACAAATAAAATTAGCTCTCGAGGAAAATAACAAATATCCTGTTCAATTTTTGGAATGAACATTCTAATGATAAATGAAACGTACGTACCATGAAATTCACGGTGCCTCCCCGTCCCGTCTTGAGTTATTAACAATGATCCAGGTCCAGGCTGCATGCCGGTGAACGACCTGATGTGTTCACCCTGCCCTTCTTTTGCACTACAGTTTTCAAGAAAATAAAAAAAAGGCATGGATATTGAAGCTATGGAAGTAGTCTTTCATTGAGTCATACCAAAGGAGAATAAAACAAATCTCTAAGGGGCTGTTTGGATCTCAAAGAATCGAAATCTACATAATGGATTAGGCTATTTGCCTTGAAATTTGATATTCCACAACTTTTCTAAGCTCATAAATAAGTCTACCTTAAATTCATAGGATGAGAGATGAAAATGGATTCTATAGATCATTATGCTATAATTATATTCTCCAACTTATAGCACACTCTTCGACTCACTTCCTACAAATAGAAATGCAATATATAAGTATGATATAAAGACTAAAAATAAATATACAAATATATTGCATATACAATTATATTAGTTTAATTAATCTATGTCTAAATTGTAATTATTAGAATGAATTCAATTATAAAAAAAAATCTCTTGAAAGTGGCATATATCCGAAGAAAAATATCAATGGGGCACAAAAGGCAAAATTATTTTTTCTAGTGGCCAAGAAGGGATTGAGATTATTTCCAATGGCTCAAAAGGAAATGACCTATATTAGCCTCAATCCGTGACTCTGATGCACATTCTGATTTACTTCCGTTGATCATGGTATATTGCTGTGTGGTCTCCAAATCTACATTGTCTATATGTTCCTCTTTATATATATAAACCCAGTTTTCCTAGTGCTCACAAGTGCTATCATGCTTTGAAAAAATTATTCATATGCGTAAAATTATTAGTTGTGTTTCAAATATCACAAATGATAAAGTAAATTATAACAAAGTATATTACATTTATCATAATTTTTTTAATACAGTGAAGATCAAAGTTGATGTTAAAAGTCAACGGTGTCATATCTTAAAACAGGAGGGAGTAGTTCATGAAGCTTTAGGATTCACTCATAATGCTGTGTGGTTCCACCACCATAGATTCAAATTTGTGTGAGTGCAACAACATTTTTGTGGCGTTGAGATCCACTCATGAAATTAATTGTTTCATGGAGGTATGATTTTGCCCTCGTGAAATTGTTTTCTCGTGAGGGTATAGGACCTCCTTCACGTCATCTGGTAGTGTTAAGTTAGTATAGGTTTGAATACAAAACTGCTTTCGCGATTTTTACAGGCTAGTTGCCTCATGTTTATTAATTACAAGAGAGAATTTAGTTAAGATACATGACCGGGTGATCAGTTAACGTCACTGCTCAATCTTGCTTATTAGAATATACCAAAAATAGAGAGGTAGTTCGAGTGTAGGTGTAACGACCGGGATTTTACTTATCTTTCGATAAGTCTCGATCTCCCGTGATATTGCCAATCCCAGAAGTTTGACAAGCACGATATCACAAGCGATCAATCAAGAAACCATAACAGAAATATTAAACAAGAAACAAGAATAGAAAATAACATGACAAGGTGAAATTATTAGAATAATATCCTCCAAAGGGGTCCATCGACACGCAGGCCAGAAATATCTCAGAGCAGATATATCACTATCGTGAATCCAACAAAAACAACAGCGGAAGCATCAACATGGCAGCAGTAGCGAACCTCCTCCACACAGGCTAGCTTGAGCGCAGGAGCGAACGTCACGGACCGTCAGAGACGTAGTCGACGTCAAAGCTAAGAGTATCCTCTGAAAACAACAAATTAGAAAGCCGTGAGTACGAATACTCAGCAAACCGCGTACTACCTAACAACAATGTATGCATGCAAATGGTTTCAAGGATAAAGGCATGGCTCAAGTGCTAAATGCAAGTTTAAAACATTTTATTTTATTTAAAGTATGCAAGAAAGCTTTATTTTCAAACTTGTCAAATTTTATTATCTTGCCCCGTAGAGATCTTCGTTATCTCGGACGGGGGTTCATTTTAATGCCGATGTAATCTCCACACTCGGCCACAGCTCAAAGGCCGGAGTCAAAAACATTTTGAAAAAGGAGAGGAGGAAGAAAAACAAAACTACTCAACGAGAAGCACAACTCAGGGGGTGTTCTTCCAAAAAGACGTGGCAATGAGCATCGACTAAAACTCTGCAGAGGTTATGCACCTGGACCCACGAGAAGCGTCATCGAGAACTACCGTCGTAGTCCTGACAAACACATAAGACCCGTCCACAAGCTTTAACTGGCGTCATCCGTCCTTCAGGATAGGGATCCCAAACGCCTACGCAATCGGGTTCTGAAGTTGTCAAGAGCCTACCACTGATCAGGTGGGGTATCTCGATCTCATGTGGGGAGTCAAAGCTCTACACCACACTAACACTACACCGCCAACCCACGGATAAACAACCAGTCTCGGCAAGCTTCAAGATCAAGTCAACTGCCCATACAGGGTAACATGGTGTGCGTGGTTGTCAACTGAACGTACAAGGCTCGAAGGACTCGGTCCTTAATTGCCGGGGCAGACACCAACTCCAACCTCAACGCCAACAACAAGTCTCACGGAAAGATCCTAGCCCGGATCTTCCCGTTGTACCCGCAACAGGTACGCCCACAGGGACTTCCCAAAAGTCCCCCAGCTCCTCATACTCCAACCTGCCCCCGCTAAATAGTTATGTATAGTTATTTGCAATACTCACACATTTGAAGCACAGTTCAAAAGCATTTAACACAAATTCCATTTTATAGTGATAGGTGTGAGATGAAAATAAATGCGACTAAGAATGGCTAAGCATAAAAGTAAAATAAATGTACTAAAGCAATCCTAGGGTTAATATTTGTGAAACAATAAATAGGCACGGCTTAGGAATGTTGCTAGCACATTTTAAAATAGTTGACATGCAAATTAGGGTTGCAAACAAAACATGCAGTTTAAAATGCTGGGAACAAAGTGATAAGGGACGCGGCTTGCCTGGCAACTCGAGATCGAAGTCGGGATCTGGATCGTCAAACTGAGCTGGCTCGCAGAATTCCTCCTCGGGAACAGCAGCTAATCACAACACGAACAAGAGGAATTAGACACTAATTACGCGACAAACAATAGAAGAATTAAATCTAAATCGAAATTACTAGACTAAACGCGCGTAAAATGTTTCCCGGAACAAACCTACACGACAATCGAGACGAGACTAATTAACGGAACAATTTCGAAATTAATCGGAGATCAAACGGAGTTCAACGGAAATTGTAGATAATCGAGGCCACAAAGATTTAAATTAATTACAGAATAATTAATCGTAGAATTAATTAGCAATTAATCTAAAAATTAATCGAAAAAAAAAAGGAATTGAGAGAGAGGAGAAACTGTTCTCACCGAGATCTTAGAAATCGGAGCCGAAACCTCGGAGATCAGAACTCCAAACTCGTCCTGGAGAATCGGAGACGAACGATGGAGACGTGCAGAGCTGTGACCGGAGGACACGTGCAAGACAGAAATCCAACACGGCAAAGCTCTGCTTGAACCGGAGGTCAAAGGAGTGCAGTGCTCTGACAAATTTGTAGGAACCGAAGACCGAGCAGACGGCAGGGTCAATCACGCGGGGACTGAAACGAGGAATCTGGAGACGATGTCACGCGGAAGACTCGGTGATTCGGCGCGGAGATCGAAGCGACCAGGCGGCGCGAGCAGGCGACGCGGTCGGGGCAGCCTGCGGACGAGAGGGTCGAAACGGCTGCGGAGATGGCGACCCGGCAGCAGTCTCCACACGTGGACCGAGGTCGCGCGACGCAGGCAGGCAACAGCGACGGAGACGC
>BCLG01000236.1:82690-112412 GCA_001602295.1 Zoysia matrella | reverse complement strand
CACGGCCGCACCTGTCCAAGCTGCGTCGCCGCCTGTTGATGGCTACGGTTAGGGTTGGGGACCGTATGTCACGGGCTGGGCAGAATGAAAGGAAGCTTGGCTCTTTGAGAGGAATATACAAGGGCCGTTCAGTCTTTCTCCATTTTCCAAATTTTTTTCTTTTTATTTTATTCACCTTAACTGGTCCATCCAGACGCCGTCAGAGAAACATGGCTAACGGCAGATTACTTAGGAAAATCTGATGGCTAAAATGCAAAATTTGAAAAATGATGGTTTAATCAAAATTGGATCTCAAAATGATGGCCAAAACACAATTATCCCTATTACTTATAACTCCATTTAACAAACTTTCATTTATAAAGGGCATCATTTTTTATCATCCTTGTTGCATATTATTTCATATAGGTTCCGACGAACTTGGGAGAAGAGATTGGGGAGTTTCCATCGGGCTATCAGGAAACTCTGTTCGTTGACACTTCCGTAGCCGAGGAGACTAACATTGATCAAAGATCAGGCAAGCCCTGGTGCACTATCCTGGTTTCAAATTATTTTACTTTTATCACTCTAGAATTACGGTATGAAATGTGCACTAGGTGATAGGAGTTAATTGAAACCGTAGTTACATTTACAAAATCCTACCTCGGATTAGTATTTTTGGTACAGGTAATTCGATGTAGAGTTAAGCTAATAGTTCTTTTGACAGTAGAAGTCGAGTGGATAAGTCTTCACTCACGAGCTATAGGTTGGTATAGAATGGGTTGCCTTGTCACATGAAATAAATGGGATACTAGGCAGGGAAGTAGGTGCTAACACGGCATGTGTCTATTACGGATGCATGACCAATGTGTTGTAGCCCTGTCTGTGTCGATTAAGGACCGTTCGTTGTTAGCTCTATTGAGCAAGTTTGAATAGTATTGATTACATACTGGGTGTAAGGGCCCAGGAAACTGAGATAGCCCAATGTGCGTAGTGACTAGATGTAACTGAACCTCTCTTCTGGAGATGATAAAAGGGAGAGTTTTGGGGCTAACTATGGATAGACCTGGTGTGGTTATCGCATGGAGGACCACTGCTCAGGAGAGGTGAGCATCGGACTGGTGCTGTATCATTGGTGTGAAATGTTGCCATATACGGCTTCTAGGAAGCGCGTACATATCGTGTAATCAGGTTTCTCCAGCTGGATGTAAATCGATTCGAATCGCTGCCCCTCACAGTAACGAGTACCACTTGTTTCAGCGCGCCACAACATAGTAAAAAGTAAAGAAAGTAAAGGTGAAAGTAAATATAAGTTGTTTGGAATATTTATTAGAATTTGCTTGAAAACCATGATTGTGGTAGTTGATAGTGCAAATTAAATTTATATTTTGATAATTAATTTATTGCTAAAACTTGAAAGTAAGGACTCACGTCTAGTGTTGTCTTTGCAAATAGCCAACCCTGGTGAGTCAGCCTTCTCATTCTTAGGAGTCGACTGTAGATAGCCATGTTGACAGATAAGACTTGCTAAGCATTAGATGCTCAGGGTTTTGTGTTTGTGGTTTTTTGTTGCAAGTGCTCTCTCTCTTCCTTCTCAGATCCAGTTAGAAGGAGCAACCCCTAAGGGTGGCTTCGTTTGCTGAGAGCCTTGCTAGCAGACTTCAGTGGGTTGTTGCTAATAGGTACATCGTATGTGCTCGATGTATCTTTTTGCTTAGTATCCAGAATGCCCTTGTATAATAGGTTCGTAGCTTCCGCACTTTAAAACTCGTAGTTTGCAAACTTAAATAAAAAAATTTGTAATATATTTTATCGTGCTTAAGCTGTATTGTGGTCCTCACTTCGCCGAGTGACATCCGATATGATTCTGAGGTCAATGGTTCGTATCTTACGAGGTACGGGCTGTCACATGAATGCTCAGGTTTGGTGGGTCGAAATACTGTAGAAAATATCTAAATTTTGTCTGATGATGATTATTTCGCAAGAATTATTTTCCAACATCTTTTCAGGAAATGGAAGATATTTTTGAAGCGTTTGGCTAAATTCTAGTAAAGAAGGAAAGAAGTGCTTAAAAAGACATGAAGACGAAGCCAAATGGATGATTTGAAGGATCCATGAGGTAGCCCTCACCGAGATGATCAAAATGGATATATGGATCATCTAATTTGGAGATCAGACGAGGAAATTATGAACTTAACAAATAACGCCCAAGTCGATATCGAAGTGTCCGGTGAAGTGCCGGAGTATTCGGTACCAGAGTGTCTGGTAAGCCCTCTCTAGACCCAAAATTTTGCCCATCGGAGTCTCCGGCTATGTGCTGGAGTGTTCGGTAAGCCATCTCTGGAATCGAGATTTTACCCATCGGAGTGTCCGATATTCGAAGTCTGTTTTTGGTAGTTTTAATAGCATATTAGATCTAATTTGTTTTCTAATTGATAGGATTCGTTGCTCCATGGGGTAAGACCATCCCATCTCGATATAAAGAGGCCTAAGCCCGATTGAGGAGGTAACCCAATCGTCTTTACCAAGTACCCTTTACTTTTTACCTCTCCAAACCCTAACCCTCTTCCAACCCCCTGTGTTGTTCATCCACCGGTCTCCACGGCCATAGATGGCGTCCTTGGGCCTGCCTGCCGATCTAGGGCACGTTCGGTGACACTCACACCCAGACGGGGTCCCTCTCTGGCAGGAGATTCGACGACCTTTGCTAGTTTGCTCGTAAACTAGTCGTTATTTGCCACAAAAGCGCGTTGTGCACCACTTTGCAGGTTTGCCCTAAACCTAGCGGCCTTTTACAGCAAAATTGTTATACCTACCCCTTCCCGAACCGATTAGAGGCGACCTTGCCGATCTGGTCCGTTGCGACCCGCACGACCTAGTGCTCTCGGTGCGTTGACCTGATTCGTGTGTCAACACACTTTTTAGCGACTCCGCTAGGGAAGATTATTCGGTTTTCATTGTAGTAACCAAAATTTTCTAACCTAGCCTTTTCTCTAATTGATACATCTTTATGATTCATCGTCACCATCGTGTCTGGCCTCTTTGGGCCGATTGCATCTATTTACAATCGTTCTTATTCTTGTTGCAAGTTCTACTTGTAAGGGCCAAGAATAAAGAAGAAGAAAGAATCAAGGTCACCTTATTCTTGTAGTTTGATCAAGACAATAATGGAGTACATGACGGGCTGTACGTACCGCTATGATGATCGCAAGGTAGAATATGCAAATCCAATAGCAACCCTTAATGGTCATTTTGCAAGCACCACAAATTCTCATGTTGATGTTGCTAGATATCATAGTGCGCATATTGCATCAACTAGTCATTATATTGATAGTGGTTTTAACTATTCGAATCATTATTCTGAATATATGTAAAGACTCATTGTTCACAATGCATTCACTCCTAGTTGTAGTAATACTAGCAACACTCAATATGCATATACTTGTACATCGGCAATGGAGCTATCTCATATGCCAATAGACATTCATCAAAGTCAGGTCAACTTGATGAGTTTGGCCAAGTTTTATGAAGCAACACATACTAATAATTTTATGAATACTCAATATGGTGTTTTCTCTTTCAATGCATCGGCATCAATTGCACTATCTATGATAGCTTCACATAATGTGCCGATACACGACACATATGGCCATGCTAGTTCATATTGTTTATCTAATTGTTCTCAAGTGCCATATGATGTTTCACATGTTACTAGAATAGATGTCGCATCTTCAGCATTATACTCAAACCTTAATGGTCATAATTCGGCTCCTCAAGCTACTGAAAATTGTGGTCGAATTAATGAAAATTTAGCAGAGATCCACATACCTTCACATGCTACACTTGCATATACTTCGCCCGCTAATTCGGCTGTGGATTCAAATAATAATCGTAGCCGAATAAATACGGCAATGATTCCTGCGATAGTCTAAGAAATATCTTCAAAAATCAATGAGGGAATAGATGAGATGTTTGCAAAAATTCTTGAAAGAATCAAAAGCCGTTTTTGATAAAAAAAATCGATTGTTACTAAATTATCGGCTACAAGTGAGATTGAGAAAATAAACACAGCCACACATGAAGATATCAAATGTAGAAAGGTAGCTACCTTTAATTTTCCTAAAGAGGTTATATGCTTGTCAAATGATTATTCTATTTTTCATCGACCTCAAACTGTAACCAAACAAGGTTCGGTTAATAAAGAGCATCAACAGAAGCACGGAGACAGAGATGAAAGGAAGACAAAGGCGTGGCCATACCACAGTTCGATTCACATCAAAATTCCACGTCTCTCCAGCACATTTGATAAGGTATGCTTTAGAAGTACTTTGCTTAATTCCCAATCAGATCATAAATTTTTAGTTAATACATACATTAGTACTACCATAGAAAATAATGCTAAGAGATTGATTGAGGAGGGTAATTTATTTGTTAGCAACAAAGAGTCCTCACATAGTGTTCCATGCATTGTAAAAATTAGGAAGGCTGATAATAGTAATATTTTACCATTCAAAGTTTCAACTTCATCATTGCCCAAGTTGTTATCTAAATGGTTTACTTGTGGCCATTCGGGTTTTAAAAGAACAAAATCAAGATTCACGAATGTTACAAAAACTGATGCTAGTGTGGTAACAATTTCTAAAGCATCTAGATATGGAAACACAAGTACATGTACGGCCGAATGGATAGATGAGAAATCTGAACCATTCGTTTGCTTAGTCCTAAAGCCGTCTCCTCAAAAGAATCAGCTAAAGAAAACGAAGTACACTTTTGATTTGACTTTGTGTGATGATCTATTTGATAGCTTGCTAGAAAATAATAATTTTATTAGGCTTATGGATCATAAAATCATATCATCACTTCAGGATGTAGGGAAGCGAACGTATTGTAAATGGCATAACTCTTTGCATTATAGTACTAAGAATTGCAATATGTTCTGACAAAAAGTCCAATTGGCCATTAATAATAGACGATTGAGTTTTGGACAAACATATAAGGATGACCAGTTAGTTCCAATTGGTCTTGATAGTAAAAGGTTATCAAATCGGTCATGGACCGATTCATCTAAAAGAAACAAGTTGATTCTTGACAAAAATGATTTAAAGCTAACAAATGAAGAGAATACAATTACTGATGAAATTCATGATAACATTGATGACTTTATAGAGATTGTAGAAGATCCATCATGTATTGGGAGGCAGCAAAAGGTTTTTAAGCTTGCTCAAGACCGATTAACTTCAAATCGGCCAAACCTAGCAAATTAAGCTGAAAAATCCAGAACTTTCGGTTTGCCAAATCGGAACATCCAGTTTTCACAGAGTCAATGAAATGAGTAAAAATCCAAGAGTTAATTTATAAAAGATTGAAGAGGGTGAATTCCATGACTAACATGAGGGTAGAAAGCTAAACCTTACATTTGAAGAGCTTTTGACTAAATATGTAAGAGAAAGAGATGCGAGGAGTGCTTCTAAGCCAAACTATCCTAAGCCATCAAGAGTGCCTCCAAAATACAAACATGAGGGTTAGAATCGGCAAAGGAAGAAAGTTTATTCAGAAGCTCCATATCTTCCGTTTACGCCGATGCCATATACATCACCCACTATAGATTTTCATCCCTCTTCATCATGGGAGTGGCATGGTTCATGGATGCAACCTCAATTCTATCCTAAGCAAAATATAAATACAAGAAGACAAACCACTGGAAAAACAACCATACATGAGAGACCGTTTCGATAAGAAGAATTGGTCAATAGCTCAAGATAAGGTAAAAGTGGTTCGGCAAGTGTACCGTGTCAAAAAAGATAGCCGTAAGGAAAAAGGTTCGGATATGAATTTAGGTGAAGAAAATCTGATTCATAGTTCAAAAACTTCGGCTTTTAGCGGCAAAGGGATGAAACAACCAAGTGTTGGTATTCTTAATGCCAAATCTGAACCAAAGAAGTTGGAGGTGTCCAAGAGCTAATTAGAATTGTCAATTCCCAAGACAAAAACACAACCGAGAGGTCCACTCGGTTTCTGAAATTGGCAAATGAAGGAATTGCAAAAACTTAGTGCTGAAGCGTTGAAAGAGAAGAGCATGGCATGGAGGCGCAAAGAGAGTTTGCAAGAACGTGACAATCATGGTGATCGAGTGATGGGGGCAAAGAAGATAGTGGAAAAAGAAGGGCTAAGAAACAATTAAGGTATCTGCCCGATCATCAAGATTATTGGTCATTTCTTCATCTTGATTCATTGTCCATGTCACCAATGTGTATGACTTGGAGCCATCTCCATATATTTGCTCTCATCCTTTTTGGTATTATTTTAATCCTTAGAAGTACAAATATTGCTCATGTTATGAAGGGTTATGTTCAAATGGCCATACAATTGTTGAAATTAATTTTAGTTATGAAGACCGAAATAACTACATATATGTCATTTGTATTACTTCTTGGAGTTTATTTTGGTCATATAACTTATATGAAGGATGGATTATAGTGCTCACATTGATATATGTCTAGATGCTAAATCTTATATTCTGAATTTGGTGTTGTTAAGCATTCAGGCAATAATGATTGTAGCTATGTATTTAGCATGATGAGTATCCGGTTACAATACATAAAACTTAATTTTCAGTTGTCAAATGACTGATACTCGAAATTGTCAATGCTGAAATCCTGGAAAAAAAAGAAGTTCTGGTTTGGCAATCAGGAGGTTCCGGTTGACTGAGAAAGTGACAATTCGGCTATTTTTGTTCTAAAGTTCACTACAAGAGAATTAGCTTTTAGAGGCACCTTTTTGATATAGTAGAGGCATTATTATATTGTCTCCAGACAATCATAGCAGCACTTTCAAAAATGCCTCATAAGTGTCTTCTCATGCATTGTCTCAAAAAACATAACGACATTTTAGTGAATCGACTCTACCAAATTAGAGGCATTATTTTATAGCATATTGCTCTGCCTCTACGAACATAGAGACATCTTTAAATTATGAAAAAAATTAGTGCTTGTGAATCCTTGTACTCAAGACCTCATCGAGAATAACTTATTGAGCCTTGCTAGCCAACTCAACCACGCATCATAATGTGTTTATGTTTGAAGTATTATTCTTATTAGTTTTCAGCAAACTACAAAAATAGTGCCTCTAAGTTCGCACAAGATATCTCTAATAACATCTCTACAAGATATAGTCATTTTTACTTTATCACAAAATAGTGTCTCTACATTCATTATATGTTGAACCTCTATGAATGCCTCAAAGTATGCCTCTATTGTTCATAAAGGCGCTTTTTTCAAGAGACGCATTTTGAAGTGTCAAAAAAATATGCCTCAATAACATATATAGAGACAAATTAGATAATGCCTATAGCTAAGTACCTCTACACGCCAGTTTTCTCATAGTGGTTGGATAGAGCCGAATCAAAGTGCTGGAGAATCTTTTTAGTCATTGCTCATGTGATTCTAGCACAATATTTTGAAGGAAGTTTAAAGTTCGGCATATAAGCATTTTTATGAACCATTAAGCTCTATTACCGAACATTGAAGAATTTGATGAGAGTGCTTAAATGCAGAACGACATAGTTTTGACATAGGTAGAAGAGCATGAGACTTCTATAGCCGATGAGCTGTAACCAACCATCGTTGAGCTACTAATAACTTCGACACACTTGGGGGCAAAAGCTGCTAAGTGAAATATAAGGAAGAAGATGCTACAATAGAAATTATTTGACATGCTTGTCAAATCTGTGGTGAAATGCTTAGTTCTATTCGACCAAGAATATGAATGCTATCTAGTGAGAAAACAAGGCCAATGGATGATTTGGTTATCACTTTGGGCAAAATCTGCAGTCACCGGAGTGTTCAGTATAATGCTGGAGTGTCTGGCAAGCGCTCTCGGGTTTCGAGCATTTTGCTCACCGGACTATCCGGCACGGTGACTGGACTGTCTGGTAAGCCCTCTCGGGTTCAAGTGCTTTGTACACCGGACTGTGCGGTGCATGACCAGAATGTCCGGTGATTTGGTGGACTATCCAGCAAGCCCTCTCGAGTTTGGGTGTTCTGCGCACCAAACCTTCCGGCGTAATACCGGACTATAGATTGAACTTCAATGTTCAAAAGCCAAAATATTTAGTTAATATGATCTAACACATTGTTCGGCTACTTGATTAGTTTTTGGTAGATATATCAGTTCTAGATAATGATATCTTGTTTATCATCATACTTGAGCAATTTTGGGTTACAAGAATATTTTTTGGCACGCTAGCTTTATAAAAAAAAACAGGGGAGCATATGTTGACACCCAAAATTTGCATCTTGAGAAGACCGAAAGTTCTAGTTTTCCGAGCCGAACACTCCGGTTTGGTGGGCCAAAATACTATAGAAAATATCTAAATTCCGTTTGATAATGATTATTTCGCAAGAATTGTTTTTCAACATGTTTTTCAGCACGTGGAAGATATTTTCTAAGAGTTTGACTAAATTCTACTAAAAATGGAAAGAAGTTCTTAAAAAGACATGAAGATGAAGCTAAATCCATGATTTGAAGGCTCCATGGCTTAGCCCTCGCTGAGGTGATCGAAACAGATATATGGATCGCCTAATTTGGAGACCAGACGAGAAAACTATGGACTTAACAAAAAAATGTCTGAGTTGTAACCGAAATGTCCGTCGAAGTGCCGGAGTATCCGGTACCGACGTGTCTGGTATAGTACCGGAGTGTTCGGTAAGCCCTATCTGGACCCGAAATTTTGCCCACCGGAGTCTTCGGCATGTGCCGGAGTGTTCGGTTCGTTACCGGTGTGTCTGGTAAGCCCTCTCTAGAACTAAGATTTTACCCACCAGAGTGTTCGGCACTGTGCCGAAGTGTCTGGTACCTGAAGTCTGTTTTTGGTAGTTTTAATAGCAGATTAGATCTAATTTGTTTCCTAATTGATAGGATTCATTGCTCAACGGGGTAAGACCGTCCCACCTCTATATAAAGAGGCTTAAGGCCGATTGAGGAGGTAACCCAGTCGTCTCTATCAAGTACATTTTACTTTTTACCTTTTCAAACCCTAATCCTATTCTGACCCCTTATGTTGTTCATCCACCGGTTTTCATGGCTATAGATGACGTCCTAAGGTCTGCCGGCCGACCTAAGGCACGTCCGGTGACGCTCACGCCCAGACAGGGTCCCTCTCAGGCGGGAGATTCGACGGCCTTTGCTAGTTTGCTCGTAAACTAATCGTTTTTCGCTACGAAAACGCGTTGTCTATCACTTTGCATGAGCAAAATCGTGATACCTACCCCTTTCTGAACCGATCGAACGCGACCTTGCCGATCTGGTCCATTGTGACCTGCACGACCTAGTAGTCTCGGTGCATGGACCCCATTCGAGCGTCAACACAAACCAAAAGTTCTAATTTTCTAGGCTCAGCGGGACCTGGCCACTAAAGCATGGGAGAGAACTCATTTGAGCAAAAGACTTCTATAGGAGTAATCTAGGTTCGAAATGCCAGCTATAGCGTCTTAACGATCCACCAGGATAAGAGAACAAAAATTAGGGTTGGAGAGAGAGAAAGTTAGATTTTGGAGATAAAAAGGAAGTAAAGAGATTATTTGGTAAATATATGACCTTATACAATCTTTTGCATACAGCCCATAATTGCATTCTTACATTATAATCATGAAAAAGTACATAAGAGAATACTCCCTCCGTCCTAAATTATAAGTCATTCTGCACTCAATAACTTTTCCCAAATTATAAGTCATTCTCATTTCCTAATACACTTTCTCTCTTCCTAATAATTTTCTATCTCTATCTCTTTCCTCCTCGTTTTCAGCACATCTCACCTTTTTCACTTTTCTTAATTCCCGTGGCCAGCTGCAAAACGACTTATAAATCGGGACGGAGAGAGTAATAAATATTACAACTCCTTTTAAATGGGGGTATCAATTCTATTGTGCTGTGACTGGTCATGGTTGGCAAAAATTGGCATGGTTATAACCTCTAATCATTGGCACGCCTTCAGTATTTCTTCTATGTGAGATTCCTTTTGTTATAATTTACCAGAGCGAAATCAGTTCTATTGTAAATTCTTTCTTGTGATACTATTGTTGCTCCTATTTGTCATCTTTCTGCTGAGAGTAAAAATGTACTTTGCACGGGTGCCACGGATCATACTGACTAGTAAAGAAAGTAATGCACCATAAACTCTTGATGTCTCCAAGCACTAAGAAGTCATGTGCGACACCTTAGCACAGGTTAATGCTTCACGCTCGTCTAACACAAACTATATAGCCCTTTTTTATTGGACAGAAAACCATTATATCAATCAGGAACCTTGCACATATGCCATTCATCTATATAGCTCTCCTATATGACTATGGAGAACAAAAAAACACAAACTTCTCCTAACAGTTATTGCTCTATATCCCACCATTGAGAACAAACCTGGCTTTCTGACTGTGTTCTGCTGTAGGGCAATGTTGGCTGTTCCAGATGTCTTCCAAGCCTATATGATCTATGCACATGGGAACCTCAGCGAGCTTCATGCGCTCGCTGGCTCTAGAAAAGAAGCGTGGCGGTGACAGTTCTAAGGGCTACCCAGCGATGGCTAAAGGGCCTTGCCTGCACAGCTTTCAAGCAGCAGAGGTGGAGTTCTGTGACCATGTCCATGAGTGCAGCAAAGCTGAGTGCATGGAAATGGACGTAGATATTTTTGGAGCCTTTAATTCTGGATGCCTCCCATTCCTATCGGTAAAGTTGATAAACATATCAAGCGTATATGTTTACCTATAGGCGGTGCACTTCTTTTGGTAGCTAAGGTGTGGAAGAAGCGAGCAGGGAACCTTGAAGATATATGTAAGAAAGAAGAGGTTATGAGGTGGTCCCCAAAGTATGAATGAGTGGGTAAGTTTTTGTAAGGGGCACACTCTGTTCCATGATATAACTTACTGGTGAATGTTATAATCACTGTGTTTTAATGACATTATCTATTGGAGCCAAAAAGCCTGTGATATCTTATTTGAAGGAAAGTAAATAAGAGCCACGGCCAGCTCTCTCTTTTGCTTCTATCACATGAGTAGAAAAATCAGCATACCAACAAGGCCACACGCCTTAAAAAGTCAAATATAGTTCCACTGCAAGAAATTAAGAAAAAAATTTAGTTACTAAAAATGTTACTCCTAAAATTAAGAATATATTTGTAGTGATTAAGTCGTATGTCTAACACCAAAAGAGAAAACTCTGATGCCTGGCAGAGTACACCAGAAGTCGTCGATCGTCAGAGTTCACATAACCTCACACGGCAAAGCGACGACATGGGATGATCATGCCAACCGCAAGCACCGGCGTTCAGCGAGTTGAGCAAAGCATGCGTGCAATGCTTTTCTCGAGAAGCCTATTGAAGAAGAAGCTATCCTTTCATTGACTCATAAAGCATACACTAGAAGTACACAAAAGATGTTTCAGGGACGTCGATAAACTTGTAGTATTTTCTCTAAGCGGCTTCTTCTAGAACTTTCATACTAGTACACTAAGTTTTTTGTGTTGCTGCTAGCTTTACATGAGTGTTTTTTTAATCTTAGAGGCATGGAAAAGAAAAAAAAATTAAAGATGTAAACAAACTGTAACACGTATGAAAATGAAAAGCAATTCATCAGTGCTGTTGGCATCAGCTGGCCCATCTGGATTTTTCACTATCCATGCTCATGATTCTGTTGCACAACACTATATAGCAGTTATCTGTTCAATTCTTCCCAGATGTGTAAAATTTAATTGTAGTTTCTAACCAAGAATGAAGTAAATAAAAATTTTATTTCTCTTAATGGAGTAATTATCTGGCATTCTGCAATGTTTTGCATACGACACAAAGCTACATTGTTACATTATGATGATGAAAGATCACATAAACAAGAATAAAAATTAAAGGGGCATCGATTTTATTGTACTGTGACCAGCCACGGTTGGCAAAGATTGACATGACTAATTAGTGTATTGTCTAATATTTTGCATGCCGTCACCATTTCTTCCATCTAATAATCTATTTGCAATAGTTTCCAATAACGAAATCAAATTATTTAGCTAGTTAGATACATGCCATTACAATTTTACAAAGTTTGAAATATGTCATCGATATGTCATTTACAAGGAGGCGCTGCAAGTGTATGACACATGGACCCGAATAATATACTTTATATTTCGCAAAATTGTAATGACATATGCCAAATTATGCAATTTGTACCTGTATACCCTTTTGTTGCTCCTATATCACTGTCTTTCCGCAGAGGACAGCAATGTTCTCTGCGGTGGCACCATGGCTCATCCTGACTACTGAAAAAAGTAGCACAAAGTAATATTCTCGATTCTCCTTGTACTAAGAAGTCATATGCAACTCCTTTGCACAGGATAATGCTTCCCCCTCGTCTTACATCTATCTTTTGGACAGAAAACCATCATCCGATCAGCAATCCTGTACATGCCATTCAATTATATAGCACAATGTAGTACCTGATATAAGTGTTTGGTTACAACATTAATGCCTTCATGCTGATTCCAGCATTTAAATTTCTCGCCGAGCAACAGAAATTATTTAAATAGTACTCCCTCGGGTTTTAAATTATTAACACTATTGACTTTTAATATCAACTTTAACCATTCGTTTTATTCAAAAAATTTATTTAACTATGTAAAATTATTAGTCATGCTTTAAATACCACTAATAATAAAGTAAATAATAGCAAAATTTTTTATATTTGAATAAATTTTTTAATAAGACTAATGGTCAAAGTTGATGTTAGAAATCAAAAGTATCAATATTTTAAAACCGGAGGGAGTAGTTCTATACAGTTTCAGTGGTCCAAACATGCAATGTGTTTGTTTGATTAATATGAAGACTTATTACCTACTGAAACATAGAAATGCTAACAATGCATCCAGCATCATGTCTACATTAATTTTGACAACATCCCACAGAAGTGCTGCTAATATTGATGCAGCGTCCAATGCTCTTGAGTTTCAGATATTAAATCTTCAACGAAGCCGCTATATGTAAGCTTTCTCATATGGTTATAGATCCATGTTCCACCATAATGACAAACAAGCTGGACTATACGGCTCTGTTATGCTGTGAAGCCATGTTGGCTGTTCTGGAATCTAGGATGCTGTTTGGTTCAGTATAATGTAACATAATTTAATTACAATGGTAATTGATTACGTTTGATCGTGTTTGTTTCATTCCTCAATCGGTTGCTGCCGTAATTGGATTACAGGCTATACAAACTCATTACCGCTCCCAACTCCCCTGTATCAGATTCCAATCATCGTCTTCTCCGCTCGACTTTGAGTCTTTCTTCTATACACCAGACTCGATGGGGTGACGGCGTGCTTCTCCTTCCCTCGTGCTTCGCCTGCGTAGGGTCGACTTCTCCACCTCACTCTGGTCAGCGAGTCAGCGACCGGCTCCTGCCCGTCCAGATCCCAGCGCCTCCATCTGACCTCGATGCCCGTGACGCCGCCTCACCACCACGACGCCCGCGACGCCACCTTGCCAGCCACGACGCCTGTGCCGCCACCTCGCGGACCTATCCTGCGCAGCAGCCTCGCCGACTTCGAACGCACTGCCACCTCGCCGACCGTCGAACGCGCTGCTGTCTCGTCGATTTCGAACACAACCCGCGCCGCTGCCTTGCCGACCCCCGAATGCACCGCCGCCTTGCTGACCCTCGAATGCACCGCCGCCTCGCCGACCCTGGACCGTGCTGCTGCCTCACTGACCCTCGAACGCGCCGATCTAGACCGCGCTGCAGCCTTGCTCCTCTCTGCCGCCCTGTCGCTGCTCTTGTTCATGGCATAAGACGCCGCTGCGTTCAGGGAGTCCTCCACCGTGGCGCTGGGGGATGTGCTATACCATGATCTACCATCTTGGAGCTGGGATTTGTTTGTCAAATCTTTTTTTTAACGGTGTTTGGGCCAATTCTACCATGTGCTCTACACTTGACAAAGTCTTTACCGTTATCTGGTCCGAACCAAACATGTTTTTCTATTAGCTCATTACAATTACCATTGCAGCTGTATTACGATTGCATTACCGTTTGCGATTGCAAAGTTGAACCAAACAGCATCTAGATGTTTTCCATGCCTATTTGCTCCGTGCTTCACTGTTGGTTACGTCTCGGCACTTGATTTCATTTCTCTCTCAGCTTGTCCAGCTTAACAAACAGTTATGTTTGCAGCTCTGATTGTGCAATGGTGCAGTTATGTTTGCAGCTCTGCATTCCACCATTGGAGTGGCAAAAAGCCTGACTGTTCAACGCTTGTATCATGTCTACTTACGCTGGCTACTCCAGATGTCTTCCATTCCTATTTTGTATATGGTCCGCTCTTCGATGTATATTTTTGCAGTTGACATCAACTCTACAGTGAAGCTCAACAATAATGATGCTTCTTGTGCCAAAAGCTAGTTCTCATACATATAGGCATATGGCAGCTGGTTGTTTTACTATTCAATGGTTAAAGCATTAACTCATCTTTGTTACTGCACGGAACTTGTCAGATAGCTTAAATGCTACCCAGGGCCTCTTGACTACTAGGGGCCCTAGATGGTCACACCTCGTGTACCAACTCATACTGAATAACTGATGAAAGGATTATCAAGAAGGGAAGAATCTGGGGCTGAATCTTGGAGAATAGAAGAAAGGAGAAGTGATCATGTGCAAACTTTTTCATCTAAATTAAAAAGGAAAGCATACTTTTACAAAGGGTATACTCTATCCCAAGATATACATTACTAGCAAATTTTGTAATCACTGTGATCAACAACACTTGTTATTGCTACCTTCTTCCACATGGAGGTGCTAAATTAACCAACTTGGCAAAGAAAGCCTCAGCCAATTCTCTTTTGCCTCTGTAGATTGTAGCAGGACATCATTGAACAGCAGCATACCAAAAGTTGATGATCATAAATAGGTCAAATAAGTTCCTTGCAAGAAATAAAAAGTTATATATCAAACCATTTGGTTACTCAAAATTAAAATAGGTTGACATAAATTACAGTACCAGAAAGGCTTACACTGTTACAATGAATCTAAAGAATTATATATTTTGCAGATATGAGATGAAAAGGATACCCACCTACTGAAAAATATAGCTGGCCAACAGGCCAGGCCGGCCCAGCACGGCCCAGCCCAGCTATTTGATCGGGCTATGCTATGCTGGCCTACGGGCCGACTGGTTAGGCCCAAGCATGGCCCGAGTGATTTTTCATGAATCGAGCCGTGCCGTCGGGCCCATTGGGTCATGCTAGGCCGGACTGGCCTAGAGCATGGGAACAAAATAAATATTATTTTTTTGAGAAATTACTGAAAATTAATTACATAATGTTGAAAATCATAAGTTTTAAGATAAATAGGTCAAAATTAATTACATACTTTTTGATGACATAACTTACTGTTTGCATAGTACTCTCTTCATCCCAAAAAAAAAAGAACATATTTCTAGGAACCAATATTGACTGTGTTTTCTTCTCATCTCTGGCTAGTGATTTCTATAACTCTAATTAATTTTAACAATATGAGACTTGTATTATTTTAATTTGGCATAAAAATGTTTTCATAATATCTAATTTGTATGTTATAGAAATTAATTAGATATATAGAAATTATTGGTTAAAGTAAATAATAAAACACAATCAACATAATCTAGAAATACACTTTTATGGGACTTAGGGATTATCTGACCCTTGCGAGTTTGGCAATGACACTAGTTATTGCTGATACCTTGCTGCACATGGAGCTGACAAATAAACCAACAAGCCCATGATGCCTTCTTAATTGAAGAGAAGAATGGGAAAGCCATATATGTAGCCCATAGCCACTTTTCTCTTTCGCTTTTGTGGCGCAGGACATGGCTTATGATGGTCAGAGGTCTGGTCAACATAGTTCGGCTGCAAGAAATAAAAACATTGCAGACGAAGCAACTTAATTGTTTGTTTACTGTTAAAAATATACCAGCAATCACTCCCTATGGCCGCCTATGAAACTTGGGTGGATGGCCGGCCTCCTCTGACCATTCTGTGTCCCGTTTTCATGGGCAACCAGAGCCGAGCCGGCCGGACGAGGCAACAGATGAGACTGAAATTAAGTCGTTTTGTCGAGCATAAAACACTCCTAGTTAGTATAAAGTATGAACCCAAGTGTCGCCAGACAGGTAATCTGCCGATCAGCCCGGACGACTAGTTCACCAATGTCATGCGTGCACACGCTAGATCGATCTCACAGGTCAAACTGACCTCATCGGAGTTTGACGTTCTCGCTTAGTCTCACAGTGAGAATTCGACGCATATAGATCAGCATCTATTTTGATATATATAGCCGCTGCCGATGACACCAAATAGAATGATACGAGCGATATATACTTTTAGCCAGACCGGAATAAAAGAGAACAGATTAAGATTATACTATTACCTTCGAGTAGACTATTGCTGTACGATCTAGAGTACTATATAGTACTGATCTGAAAGTCGAGTTTATCAAGCAGCTTGTGCGACTGGAATTGTACTAGAATTCAGTGCAACCAGAGACACGGCGCCTCGTGCCTCGGAGCCTGGATTACCTCCTCCCGATACTCTACTCCTGATCGAGTCCATCGCCACGGACTCGGAGTTTGAGGTTGCTTAGAACAGCTTGCTGTCACTATCGGAAGTCAAAGCTCGCGCCAATTAATCTTGCACGTCATAAGTCTTTGATAGCTGCCGTGGATTGGAGTACAATTCTTCCGGTCCCTCGAGTCACTCGAGCCAGCAGCAGGTCCACCAACTTGCCGTATTTTCATTGGGCCAAGTTGTTTCTTCAGTCCACGGCGTTGAACTTCCATTTAAACTTGGGAAAGGAATTGCCGAGGCACATGGATGACTGCGAATGCGTCACGGTGCCTCTATGCTTACCACACATCGGTTACCCACGCAACCGGGCTTTGTGTGGTGATGAGATAGAGCAAGAGCTACCACCAAGGCGGCTCATGTGTGTAAGCCCAATAACCACGGCGCCGTCCCCTGCACTTGGATGCTCTGATTTGTATTACCTACAGTTTTAAATTATTAACACCGTCGACTTTTAACATTAACTTTAAACATTCATCTTAACTAAAAAAAATTCAATTATGTCAAATTTTGTTATTTTTTGCTTTATCATTAGTGATATTTAAAACAGAACCAATAATTTTACATATTTGAACAATTTTTTTAAATAAAACAAATGGTAAAATTTGTCGGGATCATATACCCCGTTAATTACGGCCCGGGGTTACTCGACGGTCCGACTACGGTATACGGCCCACAACGACCGGCCCAGATTCTTCGTGGGCCAGGAAAGGATTCCCGCAAGACTCCACCAAGCCCAGCTCTGAAGGTCGGGAGCGCCTGAAGAAAGAAGCCACCGCGACCCTCGAGGGTCGGGGGTTGCGTAACGACTAGGCTTGACCACCCGACGGTCAAGTAACCGACTTACCCACCCGACCCGAGGTCGAGCGACCGTCCCGCGACAGGTCCCTGCCAGTACAGAGATGCCTGACACTGTACAGCGGCGGCAGGTAGGTAAAGCAAATGGTAAAGCTACCTTTGTTCTCCAGCGCTGGACAAAGGACGATCAGAGGACACCGACAAGGATAGCTGGCAATAGAAGACTGCCAGGTGACACGGGATCGCCGGAGGATCATTCTCGAAGATGCCGACGGCCCCGCTCGTCAGAGGCTGCTCAATTCTGTGGGCGTCATACCAAGTTGCGTCAAGGAGCCGCCTGTTTCACTCCGCTTTGAAACCTCGGTCCGGCCCCTATACAAGGGGCCGACAGGGACCCCTACAACAAGTTTTCCAAGTTCATCAAGTTACGATACACTCAACCACATAGGCGCACTAGGGTTTTTGCTCTGCGAAAGCCCTTCCACCATTGTAAACCCCTCGATTATACACGAGTTCATCATTTCCGACTCCTGGACGTAGGATATTACACCATCGAGGTGGCCCGAACCAGGTTACATTCTTGAGTCTTTAGTAGACTAGGCCACATCAGCAAGGAAGAAGCGCACTGTACCCCCTCCGTCTATGTAAATCATACTATGCCGGTGAGCGAAACACCGACATTTGGCGCGTCAGGTAGGGGATTTTGTGGTGTGCCTCGCTTCGTCACCAATGGCTTTGATTTTCGCCGTGGTGGGAGAGTCTTCGGTCCTTCACCTTTGTTTCGGGAGCATCACGGAGGCCATCATTCCTGACAGCCGGTCGTGGCGCGTCCCTATCTTTGCCACCGGCCAGGCCTTCCACTTCTGGAGCCTGGACTTCATCACCAACTCTGATGGCGAGCTCTGTCTTCGGGTATCACATGCCAAGCACACAGCTCAGAGTCGTCAAACCTGCACCGCACTGGCTCATGATCCGACGCGCGAGTGCTTCATGCTTCATGGCACGAGTGCTAGGGGTACTCTCCTTGGCACGAAGCCTGATGGCGCCACGCCCGTTGGCGACACCTCGCCGGCGCATCGAGCAACCAGTATCGTTGAGTTGGCCTTGCGGCGCAGAGCATCCGCTCAGAAGGCCAACTCCGTCCGCCAGGAGGGGTCGACGCACAAAGCGCAACCTCCGGCTGTCACCAACGTCCAAAACTGAGTCCGCACCGCCTATCAGCAGATCATGGCGGCGGACACGCCAACCTTCGACCGCGCAATCGACAATGTGGCAGCGGCTGCGAAAATTCTCCATGAATCCGTCACCCCGATGCACCCCTTGGTCGTCGAGACCCATCATCGTCTGCGCACTTTCCTCGAAGCTGCGCTCCAACAGCAGGGGTCCGGGGTGCTTCCGCCTCCACCGCCGCGATCCGAGGTCTATAGCAGTCAGCGACAGCCCTCTCTAAGGCGCAGCCCCGCTCGCGCGGGCAATGGTGTCTAGGCGGAGCAGTCAGACCTTCCACCTGCCACCATCCGACAGCACCTCGGTTTTGACCGTGACGCGCGCCACACCATCAACACCAGGCGACAGGCCAGGAGTGACTTCCACGTCGAGTCGCACTGGGAACGAACTCTCAGGTACTCTGAGCACCGTCATCGGGAACAAACTCCAACTACCATGACCGTCGGCGCAACTACGACTACTCTCGGAGCCCCAGCCCCGAAGGGGTCGAGCCCTGAGCCTTCGGGCACAACATCCGACGCGCACGGTTTCCTGTACGCTTTTGTGCGCCCACCAACATCACAAAGTATGCCGGTGAGTCAAACCCGACCCATTCGCTCGAAGATTACCACCTTGCCTGCCGTGCAGGAGGGGCAGATGATCTGTTTGCCATTCAGTACCTGCCACTCTTCTTGGCCGACTCGGTTAGGGTGTGGCTTGAGCATCTTTCGGCCGTTTGCATCCGCGATTGGTCTGACCTTCACCAAATCTTCGTCGGCATCTTTCAGGGGACCTGCACGCGTCCGGGGAACTCCTAGGACCTCAAGAACTACAAAAAGTAGTCCGGCGAATTGCTCCGCGACTACATCTAGCATTTTTCGCGCAAGTGAAACGAGCTACTCAACGTGAGCGACGTTGACGTTATCAACGCCTTCACCTGCGGCACCACCTCCAAGGCTCTCATCCACAAGCTCGAGTGTAAAAAACCCGCGCACGATGCACGATCTCCTCGACATCGCCACAACCTTCACCACGGGGGAGGAAGCCGTTCAAGCCAACTTCGACAAAGATCGAGGTAAGGACAAGGAGAAGTCCAAGTCCGGTCGTCGCCCCGACAGCCACGACGACCGCGTCGAGGCGGATCGAGTAGTAAGAGGCCTAAGAAGACCAAGCAGCGCCGGGACGAGTTTGTGGGTGTCACGGAGCGACGGCCCCGACCCCAAACCAAGATGCCGCCCGACCACGACCACTTCTTCGAGAAGCTCCTCGACAAGCCTTGCCGGAACCACGCCACTCTGATCCAGCACCTCTACAAAGTGCTCCATCTGATGCAGCAATTCCTGAAAGGTAACCTCCGAACCCAACAGCGCCAACCTCAACGTCTCGGCCCTCCGAAGAAGGGCGCCAAGGAGAACACCGATCCAGCCTTTCTTGAGCCTGAGGGCTGCCTCATGATTTTTGGTGGGCCGTGGGCTTACGAGCCTCGGTGCTGCCAGAAGCTGATCTGGTGAGAAGTCAACATCACCGACCCCGCCGTTCCAACCTACCTCAAGTGGTCAGAGGCGCTCATCACCTTCGACAGATCCGACCACCCCGATCGAGTGCCGCAGCCGAGGCACCTTCCTCTCGTGCTCGACCCATCATCTGCAACACGCGCCTCACCAAGGTCTTCATGGACGGCGGCAGCGCCCTCAACATCCTCTACATCGACACCTTCAACGACATGAAGCTCTCGTGGTCGGATATCCGGTTGAGTCATGCTCCGTTCCACGGAGGGATCCCGGGGGACTGCGCCGTACCCTTGGGCCAAATCGATCTCCCGGTCACCTTCGGCGACCGCAACAACTTCAGGACTGAGCGGCTCACCTTTGAGGTGATTTCATCGGCACGTACCATGCCATCCTCGGTCGACCCTGCTACGCCAAGTTCATGGCCATTCCCAACTACGTCTAACTCAAGCGGAAGATGCTGAGGCCCAAAGGCGTCATCACCATGGCATCGTATATCAAGCAGGCGCTTGCCTGTGAGCAAAAAAGCCTTAAACTGGCCCTCGACCTCTCGGGGTCGGTCGAGCTTGAAGAGATCCACAAGTCTAAGGGGTCGGCACCGGCCCCAACCCGCGACTCCAAGCTTTCAACCTCCACATCCTTTGAACCTGACAGTGACTTCAAGGAGATCATCCTCGACCCGTCTGACCCCACCAAGAAGGCTAGGGTCGGGACAGCGCTCTCCAGCAAATAGAAAAGCGCGCTCGTAGACTTCTTCATCCGGAATCGGGACGTCTTCGCTTGGGCACCCTGCGACATGCCTGGCATCCCGAAGGAGGTCGCGGAGCAGTCCGTCAACATCAAGCCTGGATCTCGACCAGTGCAGCAACGACATCGACGCTTCGACGACGAGAAGAAGTAGGTCATAGAGGAAGAAATTACTAAGTTGCTCAATGCTAAGTTCAATCGTGAGGTCTACCACACCGAGTGGCTTGCCAACCCTATACTGGTCAAGAAAAAGAATGAAAAATGGAGGATGCGTGTTGATTATAGAGTCTCAACAAGGCATGCCCAAAGGATCCGTTTCCTTTTCCACACATAGATCCGGTGGTCGACTCCACCGCCGCCTGCGAGGCCCTTAGCTTTCTTGATGCGTACTCGGGTACCATCAGATTTCTATGCGTGGTTCCGACCAGCCCGTCACCTCCTTCATCACTCCGTTCGGTTTTTTCTGGTGCATCACCGTGCCATTCGGCTCAGGAATGCCGGCGCGACCTATTAGCGCTGCATGCAAAAGTGCTTCCACGACCAGCTGGGTTGAAATCTCAAAGTTTACGTCGACGACATCGTTATCAAGACCCAAAAGATAGATGATCTCATCAGCGACGTGGAGGAAACCTTCGCCAACCTCCAACAGTATTGCGTCAAGCTCAACCCCGAGAAGTGTATCTTCGGCGTCCCCTTCAGCAAGCTGCTTGGGTTCATCATCTTCGAGAGTGGCATCGAAGCCAACCCCAAGAAGATAGCCACAATCCTGAATCTCGGCCCCGTCAAGAACGTCAAGGGTGTCCAGAAGCTTATTGGGTGCCTCACGGCCCTCAACTACTTCATCTCCCGGCTCGACGAGAAGGTAATGCCTTTTTACCGACTGCTGCAGAAATCCGACCACTTTACTTGGACCACCGAGGCCCAGGAAGCCTTCGAGCAATAGAAGACCCTGCTGTCCACGTCGCCGATCCTCACTTCGTCGACCCTCGGTGAGGTTTTGTTCCATTACATTTCCGCAACTTCCAAGGTGGTCAGCACTGTCCTCGTCGTCGAGCGCTCGGAGAAGGGTCGGGCTTTGAAAGTCCAGCGGCATATTTACTTCATCAGCGAAGTCCTCGTTGACGCCAAAACCCGCAACACGCAAGTGGAGAAGCTTATCTACGCCGTCCTCATCACCAAGCGAAAACTACGACACTACATCGACAGCCACTCCGTCCGGGTGGTCACAAGCTTTTCACTCGAGAAAATCATTACCAACAAAGATGTGATCGGACGGATCGCCACGTGGACAATGGAGCTCATGGGTCACAACATCTCCTACGTACTGCATCAAGCCATCAAGTCCCAAGTCCTCACCGACTTCATCGCCGAGTGAACGGAGGCTCAAGAGCTGCTGACCCCTGCCGACCTCGAGCCCTGGACCATGTTCTTTGACGGCTCCTGCATGCTCTGGGGGTGGCATCGTCCTCATCTCTTCGAAAGGCGACAAGTTTTGCTACATGCTCCAGATCCACTTCCGCTCCTCAAACTATACCGCCGAGTACGAAGCCCTTCTTCACAGTCTGTGGATGGCAATTACCCTGGACGTACGATGGCTTTACATCAAGGGCGATTCCGAGCTCGTGGTAAATCAAGTTATGAAAGCCTCAAGCTGCCACGACCCAAAAATGAAAGCCTACAACCAGGAAGTTCACAAGCTCAAGGAAAAGTTCGACGGGCTCGAGCTCCACCATGTTCTACGCCGCGACAACGAAGCGGCCAACTACCTCGCCAAGATGGCCTTGGGCCGGGATCCCGTCCCCAACGACGTATTCCTCGAAATCCTTGCCAAGCCAACCATCACTTTCTCGGACAACGAGACCGATCCGCGCCTAACACTCCAGTCGGCGAGCAAACCCCGATCCCTAGGTTGGAGGTCCTGACCGTCGTTCTCAACTGCTCCGAGGACATTTTCACTTTCCTCCAGGATGGCACCCTCTCGACTGACGCCAATGAAGCCCGACGCGTCTCCCGACGAGATAAAGCCTATATCATCATAAAAATGAGCTATACAAGCGGAGCACAAGCGGTGTTCTTCAACTTCATCTCTCGGGAGGAGAGTCGGCACATCCTCGACGACATCCACTCAGGAATTTGCGGGCCCCATGCTGCTCCGAGGACCTTGGTAGGGAAATCTTTCTGCCTGGGATTCTACTGGTCCACAGCAGTTGCCGACGCAGAGCAATTGGTCCGCTCTTGCCAAGGGTGCCAGTACTACGCCCAGCAGACCCATCTGCTAGCCCAAGAATTCCAGACGATCCCGATCACCTAGCCATTCACGGTCTGAGGCCTCGACATACTTGGGCCTTTTCGTAAAGTGCCTGGGGGCTTCACCCACCTCTTTGTTGTCGTCGACAAGTTTACTAAATGGATTGAAGCTAAACCAGTGCCTTGCATCAACACCGGCCGAGCGGTTGAATTCTTCCACAACAACATTTGCCGCTTCGGGGTTCTGAACTCCATCATCACCGATAACGACGTAGAATTCACCGGCTGACAGTTTCACAAATTCTGTGAGGAGTACCACATCTGGCTTGACTTTGCCTCTCTGGCCCATCCGAGGACCAACAAGTAGGTCGAGCGCGCCAACGGCATGGTGCTCCAGGGGCTCAAGCCCCGACTCTACGACTACATTGAGTGAGCAGCCGGTCGGCGGGCCCAAGAGCTCCCTTTTGTGCTTTGGGGCCTACGGACGACCCCCAACCGGACATTAGGTTTCACCCCGTTCTTCATGGCATTCGGTGCCGAAGCCATTTTGCCAACTGACATCAACTACGACTCCTAGCAAGTCCGAGCCTACAACGAAGAAGCATCAGAGGCGGCATGGCAAGAGGCCTTGGACCAGCTTGACGAGGCGCGCGACGTCGCCATCCTGCGGTCAGCTAAGTACCAACAAGGACTTCATCGGCTACACGCTCGGCGGATCAAGGGTCGGGCGTTTAACATCGACGACTTAGTCCCAAAAACAGTCTAGACTAGGGTCGGGAAGCACAAGTTGTCACCACCCTGTTGGGAAGGGCCCTATGTAATCAAGCAAACCTAAGGCTCGGCGCCTACAAGTTGGCGATCGAGAACGGCTAAGAGCTCGAAAACGCCTGGAACATCGAAAACTTGCATCGTTTCTATGCATAATAAAATCAGATAAGTTTTTTGAGCATATCTTGTCTCTTTTTGTTCTGGGAGACGGCGCGCGGTCGAAAGGCTGACCCCCCCACCGCCCGGGGACTATTTGAGTGTCCCCTACGACATGTTCACCGACCCCTAAGACAAACTCGCTGGGCCCGTTGTGCAGGCCCTGAATCCTCCCGTCTTACGATCAGTCTGCGCAAGTCTCGAAGTTAAATCTCGACCCGCGCTGGCGTGAACCCCCAAAGTTTCCTTAGGTCGGCGCGATTTAACCAAGAACAGCGTAGCGCTCCGATCCCTCATTTTCGCTCTCAGGCTCCGAGACTCGTTTTTGCTTTAAGGCTCCGGCCTAGTCCACGCAAGTTTCGAAGCTAAATCCCGACCCGCGCTGGCATAAACCCCGAAAGTTCCCTCGGGTCGGCGCGATTTAACCAAGAACAGAGTAGCGGTCGGTTCCCCTTGTTTTCGCTCTCAAGACCGTGCCTCGCTTTCGTTTTAAGGCTCCAGCCTCGTTTCCCAGGAGCCCTTTCTCTCGATCCGCATCAAGGGCGCAAGTGACCCTCGAGCGTGCGAAGTAAATTCGAAGTGCTAGCGCTTGAGTACTTCCTCGCGGCTAACGATTGATGACCCAGGTTGGTGGTGCCCTACGGCTGTATTGAGCCTGACACTCAACCCTATGGGTTATACCCGATCCAGTCGCTTGGTCAACATCCAATAGATGACAAAAAACTCGAAGTCACTAAGAAAATTACATGGCACAAACAAGGATCGGAATGAAATTTTCTACTGATATTTGATGAAAGATGTTTGAGTACATCATAAAGTCATTACAGAAAAATAAAAAGAAGACCTAGATCTACGGATTCCGAGATGGCTGGAGGACCTCGAGGTCGAGCAGGCGTCGAGCCAAACCGATCCCGCAGAAGGTTCGCCGACTCGAAGGCGACGCAGAGGTCCACCGCCTGGGACCGCACATCCGCCATCAAGTGCACAATCTCTACGTCCGGGGTTTCAGCAGCAAAACCCTCGGTGATGCGCATGAGGTCTACCCCTGGGTAATGTGACGCTGTCTGCGCCAAGGCCAGCGTCGCCCCGTCTTGGAGGGTGCCGGTCAACGCAGCGGCAACCATCCCAGGCACGTACGACAGCACATGCTCAGCATAATCCGTTGAGACAGTGGTCTTGCGCACTCCAACGAAAATGGCCTAGAGCATGCGGCACACAGCCGCCATCAGGCTATGGAAGACAAGAGTCACGGCTGCAAAATAAAACAAAGATGAGTGGCCGACCCAACATCGACACTTCAACAAACACTGTCTACAAGGTATGGTGATGACGCTGGTGGCAGACTTCGCGTCCTCCACCTCCTGCCGTGCATGGGCTACTTCTTCGTCGGAAGACCGTCGCAACTCATTCAGCTCCGCGGCGAGCTTCGTGACCTCACCCTCCACCACCACGAGCATCGCCTCGGCGGTGGCCCGCTGCTCCGCAGCCTTCTTCGTCTCCAGCTCCGCTTGGTTGGCCCGCTGCTTGAGCTATGAACAAGACAATCGACTTCAACTCCTAACTCCTAAGGCGAAAGGGGTCAGAAGTAGGGGTCAGGAAAGCAACCCTTACGAGTAATGGCAAACTTCGCGTTGGCAAGCTCCGCGGAGATCTTGTTCTTCTCCTCTTGAGCCGCCCGGGTCTCATCTCGAGCAGCCCGAGTCTCCTCTCGCTCGGCCTTGGCCTCTCGGCTGAGCCAGTGGGCATTCTTCGATGATGCTTCGCGGCCGGCCCAGGCTCGCTCCAACATCACGCGAAGGGACTCCACCTCAGCCTCTAGCCCAGTATCGGTTAGGGGCTGACCCAATGACTGGAACAGAACCCTTTGTAAAAATACGTCTTAGTGTTACATACCAAAAGGTCCGTACCGGTAAAATTCTAAGTTATTATGACTCACCCGAGACTAGTGCAGATTTGGATCGTCGAAGACATCGCGACCCTCGCCCAGCCTGTCAAGCAATTTGCTCAGGCTCAGGCTGACCTCTTGGAAAATGTCTCGGACCCCACCATCCGGCCGTCGTAGTGTTGCAGGGCTTGCGCCACCGCTTCACTCGACAGGGGGCCTGTCACCGCCTGCTGCTCCGAGGCTGAGGCCCCGGAACCACTGGCTTCGACTACCACTGTGATGGCCCTCTCCGCCGCTCCTTCACTGCCTGCCATCTTTGGCTCTGCGGGTGCGGCCGACGGAGACGACACCTGGTCGCCTCCCCCGACTGCTGTCTCATCGCCCCCCTTGGCACCTGTGACTGGGGGATGGGATCACTTCCTTCTTCGCAGCCTCTCTCCGACCCTCGGCATCAGTGCCCGAGGGGAAAGGCTACGGGTCTTCACAATGGCGGCCACGCCCTGACCCTCGACAGGGGCTAGAGAAGATCGCGCGGCTTCTTTCACCACCAGCGCGCCAGCCGGTGGGCTCTGCCGCAGAGGACTTGAACATGGTGGGGAAATTGGAACGTTCCCCACCACAGCCGCTGGGGGTTCAGACCCCTCTCCGTCGACTGGTGGCCCGCCACCCGCCGTGGCAGCAGGGACTACAGCCGCCCTGCAAAAAACAAACGAGATAAGTTCGCTACTCGGCTATCATTTACTTCGATAAAAAAAAAGAATGCGATTGCAGGAACTTACGCCTTCGATCGGCAGACCGGGATGGTGCCGGTCATAGCCAATGACAGCTGCCCAGTCCTCGGGACGTGGGTTGTTGCTGCCGTCGCCACCCTGACGGTCGGCACCACCGGGTGGACGACCGGGTCAGTGACGGGAATGGCGCTCATGGAGACGACCTTGGCCCTCTTCAAAAGGGCCAGAGGGGCCAAGTCGGACTCGGTATCAGACCCGCTGCTCCATTCGCCGCCCGACTCCCCGGACAACAGCACTTGAACCGCTCCGCACGCCACCTGCGCGGCCAAGGCCACCACCTCCTCCCGCGTCGGCTGAGGTGCCGGGCCAAGGACCTGATTAACGAGACCACCCGGCCTTGCCCGGCTGGAGGACCTCTTTGGATTCCTCTTCTTGGAGCCGCCCGCGCAGGCATCCCAGCGCACTTCGAAGTCGCGTCCGACGCCGACGGCCTCGATGCCCGAGTCAGGGCCGGAGCTGCAGGGACGGTCGTCGAAGACCGGCCCACCGCCGGAGCCGTCGGCGCCGGAGGAGAGAGGACACCCGTGGGTACCGCCACCGGAACGTGCAAAGAGGACGCGTCCGTCTGCATCAACATCGAAAGCGAATTAAACCGGCATCTACGATAACTGTGCTACAACGACAAAGACTGCGGTAGAAATCAACTTACCCGCGGACGTGCGGACAGCGGCCTGTGGGAGAACCACCCCAAAACACTGGACTCGGCTCGCCTAGGATCGATATCGGGTGATATTGAGCAACAATACCCAAATAGTATAACACGAGTGATAACATAAAATAGGAAACCGATTAGGTCCTACAATAAAGTTCAAATAGTCTTAAGAGGAATAAGTTTAAAACAGAGTTTTAAAACATAGCGGAAGTGACATAGAAGAGATACGACAGTTTCCTACGATGAAACATATCTTGCCCTAAGACATGCTTCACTCCTCACGACCGGAGTTCGGTGACGAGGGAACCGGTTCACAAGACCAGTTCACAGGAGCCTCACCTTCCAACACTCCTTGGCCGTAACAGCCACACCAACCTGCAGGGAGAACTACACACACAACAAAAAGGGGAAAACAACAAACCGTGAGTACTAATTACTCAGTAAGTCTTACTCGCAAAAAATGGCCAACTACAGCCGACTCCTAAGCATGAGAGGCTAACTCAGGGGATGACCATTTGCATAAAACATAGCTTTAACGTGGATCCCTACTTTCAACTTTTAACGATAAGTTAAGTTCACGAAATGAAAATTTAATTTGCACTTTAGACTATAACAGACATGGTTACCAAACAATTTTCTATAACTAAGCAAACAAATCATATTATCATTATTATTAGTCCAGTTGTTACTACGACATGATACAGTGAACAAGTGGTACTCGTTACTGTGAGGGTACTCGTTACTGTGAGGGGCAGCGATTATAATCGATTTACACCAGCCCGAAAAACCCGAAGTACACGATATGTACGCGCTTCCCAGAAGCCGCACGTGGCCACCTTTCGCTCAACCCATAGGGTCGGTCCGAACAGGCGCACCTTTCTCGAGCACAGGGTCCTCCATGCGATCATCACGTAGGACATACCCATGGTTAGACACAGGCTCTCCTCCGCCACTGCCAAAAGAGAGGTGGGGGTCGTCCAACCACTACGGTGTTTTGCTACATCAGTTTTCTGGGTCCCATGTCCCCAGTATGTATTCGGTACGTTCAAACTTACTCAACAGGGCCACACTCGAATCGGTTCTTAACCGACACAGACGGGCTACCACCGTGAAGGCCCAGCCTTCTCAATCCCTCCTATACTCTATCCTCGCCCGGTCTCAGGTTTATTCAAGTGTGAGATAAAGTCTAACCTATAATCTCGCGAGTGAGATTTCTCATTCACTCGACTTCTACCGTTGATTAGAACTCATAGCCTAGCTCTACATCGAGTTACCTGTACCAATATATACTCAATAGAGGTAATTGATACTACCATACATTCTAGGGTTCCAAACAACTCCTACAACTTAATGCACAATACATTAGCTATACAATACATAGTGATAAAGTAAAAAATTTAAAACAGGGTAATGCACCGGGGCTTACCTTCGGTTTGCTGCGAGTTAGCACAAACAAGAGGAGAATCTTCAGCGATGGATGACTCCGGAGAGATCAGCGCTAGATCGTGGTCTTCCGCGACGTTTCCTAATTTTGTGAAATGATGTGCGAGTGCAATTAGTTATGCATCTAATGATATCTAATATTTTACTTGTCATCGCATGTAACAAGGATGTTCACCTGCGATGATATGCTTAGTAATGCATGCGTCAAAGATGGATATACGATGATATGACAAGAAAAGGATGATGATTTCATGAAAAGCAACTTTATTAAACCAAGGTGCTGCTGGAATTTACTTTAAAATGTTTCTAAAAAGAATTCTCAGATTATACTAAATAGTTTATAATATGGAAGATAAATGCTAAATTTTCTTAATATGGTTCTTGAAGGCATAAACTACAATTTTAGTTGCTCAAAATATTAACAAGGCTATAAACTAGTTTCTGGACAAATTTTATATTTTATTGCAATATTATGGATTTCTAATGAATTAATTCGTATCTAAGAGTAATAAATTATTTATAAATAATATATAAGTGTATAAATTCTAAATAACACTAAGATGACATATATTAATTAATAGAACATAATTATGCATTTTCACATTTTTAAAATGCAGGAAAAATGGATATGTGAACTAATGCATGATATACTTTATTTAATTAAAAATAATTATTTACAATGCATAAAATGAAATTTTGAAAGTTCTAAAATATTCTACATGAGGAGAGGATTTCTAAGGTATATTATTTGAAATTTTTGAAGTTCATATGTATTTTCTACGATTTTTGAAAGATAATACTAATTTCTGGACAATTAATAATTGATTTTCGCCAATACTTAAAATTTCCGGCCGGGTGGGCCGTGCTCACGCAGGCCGGCCCATGAGTGGCCTGGTCATTTCGGCCTGGCCCGAACTTGGGCCGCGC
>BCLG01000236.1:37539-82543 GCA_001602295.1 Zoysia matrella | reverse complement strand
GTTGGCCAGGGACGGCGAGGTCCGACGCCAAAACACTCCGTGCGACATGGGGATCACGATGGTGCGACTGCCCAGGGAAGTGGCTCACCGGAGACAGGTCCTCGACGGCAGGCGACGCGGAAAGAACCTCCGGCGTGGTCGGGCTGGCACAAGGGGCGACGAAACTCGGAGCCGCAAAGCTCTACAGCTGCGTGGAGGGGCAAGGAAGGTTGGCGTCGAAGTTGTCGTCATCGGAGAGGTGCGAAAAAGGGGCGTCCACGGTGAGGTCGCGCGGTTCAGGTCACCGGCGACACGGACACCTTGAATCTTGTACAAAAGGGCAGAATTTTTGGATCGGTGACTTGCCTACAGGGTGAGGCACGAAGTGTACTGCCCTAGCTTTGAGAACAATGCGGAAATGAACTTGGAGGCACCGAGGATTTCAGAGGGATTGGCCAGCTGCGACCTTGCTCGAAATTTGGGGAGAACTCCAAATTGACCCAACTCCGGGAGGGAGAGTGCGAGCTTACCGCGGGGAGAGCTCAAGTAGTGGCCGGTGCGCCCGTTCGCCGGCGAAAATGGCGAGGAAGATGCGCGGTGGTGTCTCTCCATGGAGAATGGCTTGCTCGACCGAGGAAGGCGGTGAGTGCGAGTGAGAGACAGAGGGAGAGCGAGTGAGATGGCCGAGGTATCACGGGGGAGGGACACGGGGCTGGGGCGCGTGTCCTTCACACCTCGACGCTGGACGCCGTGGCTGCCTGCATGCCGGCCACGGACGAGGGCTCGGTGGCCGTGCGCGGTTGGAGGAGGAAGAAAGAGAGAGAGCGGGCTGACAGGCGGGCCCCCGTCCCTTTTTCTTTTTCTCGATTTTTCTGGATTTTCAGTGCACACTTCTGTTTTTGACTCGAAATGTACCTTTTCTGAGCTCCAAAAATTCTGAAATTTGGTAGGCTGGTAGATCGTTTGAGATGGAACAACTTTTATTTTGGGCATAAGTTCAAAATCGAAATAAATAAAATTATATTAAAATTTGAAGACAGGATAGCTTTTAAAGGAAAATAAATTATTTGAGCTTTTAAACCTCAAATTAAAAATTTCCAAAAATTTCTAAAATTCAACTGGTTACAAGAAATTTCAAAAGAGATTTTTGTTTCACAATATTTCATTGAAATTTTTGAGCTTACATTTTGAATTTCAAATTTAAATTTCTGACCAATTTGAAACTGGGTTTAAATTCCTCCGAGCTCGGATTTTCGGGAATTTCGAACTCGAATAAAGTGTTGCATTACTTGAAAACACGAAGTGTTACACGGCCCCGGCCCTTTCGTGAGGTCCACCTCCTCGTACCCCTGGCACGAAGACGACGGCCACCTTGACGGCCGATAGCCCAACGTTCTGAAGCTCGTTGATCCGCTCAAGGTACGGCGCGAACGTTTGCATCTCCTTATTCAATGGCAGGGAGGTCCACGTCTCGATTGTCAGGACGGTCTCGTCGCGGAACGCCGGAGCTGGGGGACGAGATTGGCGGCGTAGAACCACTCTTCGTCCCAGCCCTTCAGCGACTTCTTCAGCAGTACGTCGATGTATTCGCCCGACCGCGAACTTCGGAGGCAGATGCTGGCCCACCCATAGTGCCGGCTGTTGCGAGCACCGCCTAGCCTCGTCACGTTGAAGAAGTACCTCCACAAGCTGGCGAGTGGAAGGATCACGATTTAGGCCTCCCAATGTGTGATGAAGATGGTGACGTGAAGCACCCCGTTCGGGTTGAGATGGTGAAGGCCGACCTGGTAGAAGGTGAGGAGATCGCGGAAGAACTCGCAGAACGGAAGCCTGAGCCCGCGCTCGTGGAAGGTGACGAAGGAGACGACCTGGTTCGCTGCAGGAACTGGGACCAGCTGCTGCCACACCGCCCTCTCCAACGGATGGCATCCTCGGACACAGTGGATGACTTCCACCCTGCGGCTATGACTCCAACTGCGACGGCGAGGAGGGAGAAAGTGAGACGAAAGCAAAAACGCAGAGAGAGCAAGAGTGCAACAGAAGAGCATGAGGACGACGAAGGCAAGAGCACTGGTGGAGTGGATTTCGAAATCCCCTCCTGCCGCCTTTATACTGACGGTTCAACCCTGGAACTGTCGCGCACTCGCGGTCTCCGCACCCCACCCGATGACTACTCCCGTTACCTTTGCCGGTCAACGTGATGTCCGCACACCTGCACGCGCCCGCCAGCGTAGTTATTGCCTCATTGGCACCAGGTGGACAAGATGCGCACGCGCGGAGTGGCGGTTCAACATTCGAGAACCAATACTCGTGCTCCATGTGGACGGGACGGGACCCAAGCTCGAACACCGTGGCAGTCGATGGGTCCCCCGTTGAACCGTCCGGCCCGACCCCTACTCTCATGCGCTGATCACGGAGTATGACCAATTCGCTTGGCCCATCCCAGGCGCAAGTGCTGATTATGAGCATTCGACTGGCCTGACCGGTTTGTTCTAGGCACTCAACAGAAGCCCGGCCACGAGCGAAGCCGGTCCCAACCCTCGACGATTGAGGAATTCAAGTCCTGCCTGTTCGACTCGGATCATTCAGGAGCGAAGGGTACTCGCATCGAAACTTTCAATTAAACGGCCCGACCGACCCTACGGATCGCTCGGAGGCTACGCCCTACAGGCGCGCTCGCGCGCCCCCATAGGACCGAGTACAGCGAATAACGCGTTAGATCCCTCGACCGACCCTACGGATCGCCTGGTGGCTCAGGGGCTACGCTCTAGAGGCGCACTCGCGCGGACCCAGAGGATCAACTTCGAAGAACTACGATTCAAGACCCCTTAGACCGATCCTACGGATCGCCCGTGGGCTCAAGGGCTACACCCAACAGGGGCGCTCGCGCGCACTGCAGGAACGACACAGAGGATCGATAGCAAAACAACTACAACAATGAATCAAACCCCTGGCCGACCCTTCGCTTCGCCCGGGGGCTCCTGGGCTACACCCTACGGGAGCACTCGTGCGCCCCGCAGGACCGACCAACGAAGATCAACTACGACGACCACTACGAATCAGCACCGCACTGCCTCAACAGGATTGCAAACGGTGCAGGGCTTGGGGGCTAATGTCGAGATCATATACTCCGGGTACATACGGCCCAGGGTTACTCGACAGTCCGAGTATGGTATATGGCCCACCTACAAGGACCGGCCCAAGTTACTCGTGGTCCGGGAGAGGATTCCGCAAGACTCCACCAAGTCCAGCTCCAAAGGTCGGGCACGCCCGAAGACAGAAGCCACCCTGACCCCCGGGGGTTGCGTAACAACAAGGTTTGATCACCCGATGGCCAAGTAACTGACTTACCCACCCGACCCAGGGCCAGGCGACCATCCCACGACAGGTCCCTGCCAATACAAAGATTTTTGACACTGTACAACGGTGGCAGGGAAGTAAAGCAAACGGTAAAGCTACCTTTATCCCCCGGCGCTGGACAAAGGACAATCAGAGGACACCAACAAGGACAGCTGGCACCAGAAGACTGCCAGGTGATGGGGGATCGCCAGAGGATCATTTTCAAAGATGCCGATGGCCCCGCTCGTCAGAGGCTGCCCTCCTTGGGCATCAAGCCAAGTTGCGGCCCCACCCGTCAGGGAGCCGCCCGTTTCACCCCATTTGAAACCCCTGTCGGCCCCTATATAATGGCCCAACTGGGACCCGTACAACAAGTTTTCCAAGTTCATCAAGTTACGATACACACAACCGCATAGGCGCACTAGGGTTTTTGCTCGTGCGAAAGCCCTTCCGTCATTGTAAACCCCTCAATTATACACAAGTTCATCATTTTCGACCCCTGGATGTAGGATATTAAACCATCGAGGTGGCTTGAACCAGATTATGTTCTTGAGTCTTTAGTATATTAGGCCACATCGGCGAGGAAGAAGCGCACCGTACCCTCTCCGTCTACATAAATCGTACTGTACCGGTGAGCGAAACGCTGACAAAATTGATGTGATAAATTAATAGTATCAATATTTAAAACCGGAGGGAGTAGCTGTAAGTCAACGGTCAACCGTCTGTTTCCTAATAGCTGTGACTTTACTCGGTTCTAAAAATTGTTATCCTCAGCTTTTAAACTAGCCGATCGAGAATAACCATTTCACGGAAGGGAGTGCGCTAAACGTGGCAAACTGTTTCGTCCCACTTGAACGTCAGAGCCAGGAAATCTCGGTCACTCCCAACCTGTCTGTTCGTTCAGACATCAGTGAATTAGCTGTACTAGTCATAGCGAACGTTCGGTGGCATCTCCCACACATGAGATCTTGCCTTTCTCCGGGGCTATAGGAAAAGGTATTTTTTAAAGAAAACAAAATCAGATTTTGATGTGACAATATCTGATATGCATACTCCCTCTATTCAGTTTTAATATTTTTCATTAAGCATTCAAAATTTATTCTGAAATATTTATCATTCTCACTTCTCAATATACCTCTCTATCTCTCTTCTTCTCATTTCTATGGATATTATATTTTCACTTCTTTTTAATTCTCGTGCACGTAACTAAAATGAGAAATAAAAGTGAATAGAGGGAGTACTTACCTTGCAATCCCAGATAGGCCAATGGCTGGCATTCCATTTTTTTTTCCCAAACTGAGCAAGGGAAATGATCAGACAACCAGGCCAATCCCCTGACCCAACGTGTCATTACGCTACCTCCTATATTTATCAAACAATGCCGGTGGCTAGTGATCGATCCCAATAATGGCAAAAACAACTATCCCGGCGCGTATCTCGAACCGAGATTCTATACAAGCGGATAATTACTTAACTGTCAAGTATGATGCTGGCAGCAAGTTGTATCTCCCCGCGTGATCGGCGAAGTCTTCGTCCAGCTATGGGTCGATCATCCCCCAGCTAGCTGCAGGAACTTGGAATACTTTGGGAGGCATGCCGTCCGCGCGGGGCGATTCCGCATCAGTGAAGTCAAACGGCTGCTTGAAGCTGCGAGCACGCGTCCCGTTAAGCTGTCGCTGTCACGGATGGACTTGGAGGTGCACGTAGAATCTCCGTAGCTGTGGGAGGATCTGAAGTTGGAGTTTTGGTTTTCACATGCTCTTCCTGTATGGATGGATGATATGTTGACATGCGTGGTTGTATATATATGAATCATATCGATCCCCGGACGGCAAGATGAGTCTACCTGTGAATAAAATGAGTAAATTTCATAAAACTATAGCTACTTTATCAAAAGTATCACAAAACTACAAATTTAAAAAAATATTTTACAAAACTATAAATTTAATACATTTATGTATGACAAAACTACATATTTAAAAAATTGTATTACAAATCTACATATTTTGTGAGTGGTGTATCACAAACTACAGATTTAATGAGTCACAAAATATGTAGTTTTGTGATACATCACTCACAAAATATGTAGCTTTGTGATATATTTTTTTAAATCTGTAGTTTTGTAATACATGGACACACCAAATTTGTAGTTTTGTGAAACTATGCGTTAAATCTGTAATTTTGTGATAGTTTTGATAAGCTAGTTGTAGTTTTGTAAAATTTGCTCAAATAAAATTTATATTAAAACAGCATAGTTTCCATCTGATGGGATACAAACATAAGGTGTTTAGGACATTAAATGGCGTCACTGACTATGGATGGTATATTCTATAAAATGTTTTATACCGTTTGGCAGAATACTGTACATCAGAGGGCATATATTGAACATCGATATATATTTCCACAAGCATAGTATAAGATAATGCACTAAAAACATGCTCTTGGACAATTGGTTGATAACCTGAATAAAAAGCAATTTCATTTTTTTTAACAAGCTGCACGTTGGGGATATTTTGAAGCGTTTTCAGCCAAGAACGTCGTAATACCGCATACAACAGGTAACGTGGAAACAACTTGTACACTTGAGGTATTTTAAAAGCACCCAACGTAGTATCCTATCGGATTGTGTGTCACTCGTAGCCGTCCTCTCAAGTGCATACGTACATCGCACACTTAGTCAACGATTGCTAGTGCACATATCTCCATAAATAGCATTCACACTTGCTGTCTCCCTGTCTACACCGCCAGTACTACTACACAAAAGTTGAGACGCCGCGCAGTCAGGAGAAGAACCGTATCAGTCATGGCCGGCGGCGAGGTGTCGATGTGCACGCCGGCGTTCGTGTCCCGGGTGGTGCAGAGCCGGTGGTTCGTGGTGTTCGCGTCCATGGTGGTCATGGCGGCGTCCGGCTCCACCTACATCTTCGCGCTCTACTCCAAGGAGCTGCGGTCCAGGCTGGGCTACAACCAGGAGACGCTCAACAAGCTCTCCTTCTTCAAGGACCTCGGCACCAACGTCGGCATCGTGTCCGGCCTCGTGCAGCAGGTGGCGCCGACGTGGGCCGTGCTCCTCATCGGCGCCGGCATGAACCTGGCGGGCTACCTCATGATCTACCTCGCGCTGACGGGGCGCACGGCGGCGCCGCCCGTCTGGCTCATGTGCTTCTACATCTGCTTCGGCGCCAACGCGCTCACTTTCTCCAACGCCGGCGCGCTCGTCGCCTGCGTCAAGAACTCGCCGGAGAGCCGCGGCATCGTCATCGGGCTCCTCAAGTCCTTCGTTGGCCTCAGCGGCGCCATCTACACGCAGCTCTACCTCGCCATATACGGCGACGACGCGGCCTCGCTTGTCCTCCTCGTCGCCTGGCTGCCCGCCGCCTTCAACATCTTCACCGTCTACACCATCCGCGTGCTGCCCTTCACCCGCCGCAGCGGCGGCGGCAAGGCGTACAACAAGCCGTTCTACCACTTCCTCTGGCTCTCCATGGTCCTCGCCGGCTACCTCCTCGTCATGATCATCCTGCAGAAGCAGGTTCACTTCACGCACGCCGCGTACGTGGTCACCTCGACGGTGCTGATCATCATCCTCTTGAGTCCCGTTGGAGTGGTCGTCAGGGAGGAATACAAGGCTGTCTCCCAGCTCGAGCAATCCCTGCAGCGGCCTCCAACGGTCGCCGTAGAACAACCAACGACGGCGAGCGACGCTAAGAAGGAGAACGACGATGATTCGTCGCCACCTTTGTGCGGCGGCGGTGGCATCGGCTGCATCACCAACATGTTCAAGCCGCCGGCGCTGGGGGAGGACTACTCCATCATGCAGGCGCTGGTCAGCGTGGAGATGCTGGTCTTATTCGTGATCTCCGTGTTCGGCATCGGAGGCACGCTGACAGCCATCGACAACATGGCACAGATCGGGCAGTCGCTGGGCTACCCGCCCAAGAGCATCAACACGTTCGTCTCGCTCATCAGCATCTGGAACTACGCCGGCCGCGCTGGCGCCGGCTACATCTCGGAGATCCTCCTCGCACGGTACCGGTTCCCGCGGCCACTGGTGGTGACGGCTGTCCTCCTCATCTCCTGCATCGGCCACCTCCTCATCGCCTTCGGCGTGCCGCAGTCACTGTACGCCGCGTCGGTGATCATCGGGTTCTGTTTCGGCGCGCAGTGGCCGCTGCTGTTCGCTATCATCTCCGAGGTGTTCGGACTCAAGTACTACTCATCGCTCTTCAACTTCGGCTCCGCGGCCAGCCCCGCCGGTGCCTACGTGCTCAACGTGATCGTCGCCGGGCGCATGTACGATGCCGAGGCGGCAAGGCAGCACGGCGGCGTGGCCGTGGTCGGGGACAAGATCTGCAAGGGTGTGATGTGCTTCAAGCACGCCTTCCTCATCATCACTGGGGTCACGTTCGCTGGCGTGCTTGTGTCTCTGATCCTCGTGTGGAGGACGAGGAACTTCTACAGAGGTGACATCTATGCCAAGTTCAAGGTGGCACCAACGGAGGCGGGTGGGAGCAGCAACGGCGGTGTCGAGATGGCGAAGGGGGCGGAGGAAGGGCCACAGGAGAAGAGGAAGAAAGAAGTGGTTAACCAGGACTTACATTAGCTCGGTTTGATTAGAACAGTTAGTTTGTAATCCCTGTCCTTCAAACACTCGCTGTGGGCTTGTCTATGGAACACACAAAATTGTTTTTTTTTAAAGAAACTTGTAAACAGTTTGTCCCCAAGAGTAAGTGGGTAAAGATCCAAAACTGGAACAAATGTAACACGATATCATGTCACAAAAGTTAAACAATTTATGTTTGTACGACAATCGTGCATGTATCTTTTTATATGAGCTAAGTGTCCTGCATTTGTGAACCCAACGGCAATGTCAACTAGTGACTCAAGTAGTTTTTAAAATAAAAAAAACCTAGTGACTCAAGTCACATTGACTAGCAGAGTTACTGAAATTTACCTCTGCGGGGCTTCAAAGTGTGGAACCGTCAGAAGACTGATGGTTAATTAATTACTACTTCCGAACAAGGATTATGCTTATTGCAATGATTTCAGTACTCTGGTATAAGTATGTATAACTGTGTCTCCATTTTTGTGTTGCCAAAAATTGAGGGGCTCAGAGCAACCAGATTCGTCAAGTGCAAGTCTTAGAAAGTTAAATAAAACCTATCAGAAGTCTGTCCCCCGAGCTGTTTCTCATCCAATACACCCAAGAGCATGTTAAAAGTCACGTACGGAAGAAAATACTACTCTCTCTGCTCTATTTTATAAGTTGTTTCGCATTCGAGCACAGGAATTAAAAAAATGAAAAAAGTGAGATGTTCTGAAAATGAGAAAAAGAGAGATAGAGTAGATGTATTAGAAAAGAGAAAAAAATATCTCAAGAAGTAAAAATGACTTAGAGTCTGAGTTATAATTTGGGACTCATTTGGGATAGAGGGAGTATTGTATCTAGTATCGCCACATATAGCCAAGATTTGATCAGTCTACACAGCCTATGGTAACTGAATTAAAACGGTGTTTGCTGATACTTGTTCGTTTATCAGACACGTGGTAAGATATAGTATGTAAAAGGATACAATGGAACATTTTAATCTAAATAAAAAAGTAATGAATAAAACAAGATTCAAAGCTGAAGTCAGATGCAACCTAATCTAAAACGTCACAATATTGAAAACAAAAGGCAGATACTTTTGCCCGAACAATCATCACCAACCATGCAGATTTTTTAACTTGGCAGCATACCGTAAGTCAACAGAGATAGTGAAAGAATGACTAATAATACAAATAACTAACCATATCTTGATTATAGTACATATACGATTTGACAAATCACACACTTGACCAAACCAAACGTATCAAATATGAGCTCCCTCATTAAACAACAGATTCTAGCTATCAAGGTAACATCAAGTCAACAAAATACCATTTTGTGGAGTAAGACATGGAAAACAGTAATAATCTCTTTCCTGTTAGTGTTTCATGGGATAAGTTAATTCCATCTCAACTATACCATACTACTTCTCTGGGAATTATATCTATTTCATTTCAAGGGAATATAGCTATCTTATTGTGCTAAAATGGAACAGAACACAGAATCGACTATTACTATTCAATCATCCCAAAAGACCCAATTTCATTCCGATAAAATATTTCTAGGCAAGAATGAAAACTAGAAGATTGTGATAATTTTAAAACACAGTGAGGCCACCCACCACGGTTCAAATCAAATCCTGGTATGCACAATTTATGAAATAAAAAAAACCACTTGTTATGTCTCATTTACTCGGTTGACACGATCTGTGGTGGACGGACTTTTATGTATAGAGTAAACTCAAAGCGTAAGTTAAAGTACAGAGGACGGCTCCCTAAGAGTGAGACCGGGGTTCGTGAATTTTCTCGACTGGTTCTGCTTGAACTTCTTCTTAATAAAAAGCCGTAGGAGCGATATTACCCCCACCGGTCGAGTTTTTTTTTTAAACACAGTGAGTAGCTTCTATTGTGAGGGAACAGGAACAAATGCATGTTACAGGTGTTACTGTGGCAAGAACAGAACAGAATGGTTAAAGTAGTGAATAAAAAGCATGACACGCAATGCATTTATTAGAAAACTCCATGCCCAACTCAAACACTTTTCAGCTTACTTACATATTGTAGGTTCATGCAGTTCTTGAAAAATGACTGAACATGCATATTCATAGTCAACTTTTTTAATAGAAATGTCACATGTAGGATCAGTTAATTCACCAAAGTATCAAATACAAGCTCCCTTATCTAAGCGAAACGGAATGACTGGCATTAGTAACATCAATATACCATGTCGTTGAGGAACCATATCCGCCTTAAGGTGGAAATGAATTGCCTGCCGCACTGCCCCTCACTGCATGTCACTGATGTGTGGGCCCAGGCACGTCCGCAGCCCACGCGTCAATCACACCACGGCAGGGGGCAGTTCGGCAGGGATCTCAATCCGCTTAAGGTTCTCCAAGAAACAAGAACATATAATTGTTTGTTAATACTTGCATCATGCCCTATAATGTCCAACTCCAATTTTCATGCAAGTTTCTCAGCAAGACAAATACTGCAAATAACATTTTAACTTAGAGAATGGTTTTTCAAAATTATGTAAACAAGCAGGAATAAATGTGCTTTACAGAACCCACTAAGGCATGTAGCTTTAGGATTGGAACCCATGGATGATAACTATTTACAAAAATGTAACATCCAAAACAGCGAAGGGGAGCCATGGCGCAGCAGTAGAGCTATTCCCTTGTGATTATGAGGTCATGGCTACATCCAAAACACACCAGCCATCACATAACAATGAATACTTCATCTTCAACAGAAATTTAGCGTGTCTAATCTTTGCTACTACCAGTTTTCTTTGACAATCTTAGACTTCTCAAAAATGAACTTCCCTTCCTTGTATTTCTGTGACTCCTCATACGCTCTCTCATACTTCCAACCTAGTACCTGTCGACAATCATGGCAGTAGATATCGGCAACTGTATGTAGCCCTGTCGTAAGTTGCCTATCCTCGTTCGGGCCCATTACAACGTTCATTGCATGAGAGAACAGGAATGCTCTGCCATGCCTCCCCTAAAAACCAAAAGGATAATAGAGAAGACATCACCCACATGCATTAGCAGAAATCCCAATGAATGCAGTCCATACAAACTGAATAAGTCAATATAACTAGGATCAGCAGATATGCACTGATTCAGAGAAAGAGCACAAATTGTTACATTTTGAGTGTGTAACCATTTTACTGTATGGCAACAATACTCAATCCGAAGCACAACTATCAACTAGGTGTGGCAAAAAACAAGAACCTGGATGCACGGTTTAGAAGTGCAAGCACACAGTGGAATCACTGATGAGAATGTATACAGGCAGTATGACCTCTCTAAGAGCCTACAATATAGCAATACCTCTTCTGTTTGTCGATCTACAAGAACAAAACTCTTTTAACCTTTGATCATGACACAAAAGTGAATCTAGCAGGAATGCTTCTACCGTGCCCACAAACCCAATTGATCAACAGAACAGATATAGGCCTTGAATAACAGCATGTAATACCCTGGCAGGCAATTTCAGCAGCTCTTAAAAAAGGATTAAATGCCTCTCGGAGAAGGGGAAAGGAATCCCCCCCCCCCCCCTCCCCGCGCCCATCGAGGAGTCTCACCTGGAAGGCCTTGGAGATGATATCGTCGTGGAGGCAGACATGGTTGCGGCAGTGGCAGCAGCTGTACACGCGCGGGCCCACTAGCTCTGCCGCCATAAACACACCACCGCTGACCAATCCCGCGATCAGGATCCTGCCACCAAACACCAATTGCTCCGATTAGGATCGCAATTCATCAGAAAAGCCGCCATCGGATAAGCAACTACCCGAGGAGCAGCGGGTTCAGGGCTCCTGGTCACCGGCTCAAATCGGAAAGAGGAAGTTCCGGGAGGTTGGCGATTAATCGCGTGGGAGATGTGTCAACAGAAGCTCACCGGTGGGTCGTCAGGCGGGGAAGCGGCGGCAGAGCAGCCGGGAAACGCTTGATGAAGGGGAGGGACGGCGTCGGCGCGGGGCTGGGGTTGGGAAGGTGAGGTGACTAGGACAGAGTACGGAGGCAAAGACTAGAGGAAAGCGTGTTCCTGGGCCTGAAAAAAAATGCAATCGAAAAAAACAGGATTCGTGGAGAGCAGACCAAAAACATGGGCCAAGCGTAGTTGCAGGTAGCTGCCCCAAGGTCCATATGTTCTCTGCCTGACTGGGATGCTGTCGGCGAAAATTACTTTGAGGTGATGTTTGGCTTGAGGGATCTGGTGCCTAACCAGGGATAAGAAAAAAAATCTGCACTGTTTGTTCATCCATCACATTACATCTAAACTATTCATCTATTTCTCCATCTCAAACCCACCCTCTATTTATTAGAAATCCAAACGCTGACGCACTATATGAGTAAACATCAACGACACCGAAAAGGGGTATGTGAATCAGTGAACTTATAGCACTAATTTCGCTACGAACTTAAACTACAAGACTTAAACACAACAGAAGCAAACCTTAGCAAGTTTAGTAAGCTACAACCCCTAACAATACAAGTGGTAATGAAATAATAGCAAGCAAGCACTAGCACGATAGTCACCAGGAGAAATTAAAGAACAACCTATTACATTACTCAACGGTAAGTAAAGAGAGTGAGATAGAGAATGCTCAGTGATTTTTTTATTAAGGTCTCGAAAAGCAGGCGTCTTCCTCTAATCTTTATTGGACCACTCCCGTCGAAGTTCCGGTCTCTCCCGTCGTTCCCGGAGTGATGCTCACAAGGGTACGTTTCACTCTCGAAATAAAGACACCTGCGGCCCAATTGTCGCACGCACTACCCAAACGCTAGAGCAAGCCTCCAAGGCTAGACGCTCTCTCTTGGTGTCCTTTTTGAGCGAGAGATCCAAAACCGCATACAAACTTGGCGTTATCTTTTACAATCTTCTTCCACAATCTCTTCGAAAGCTCGAGCACCGACTCTTAGCCGGTTTAGGCTGCCCACACCAAGAGTTATAGGCAAAGATCACTCCTCTCAAAGCCCTACAAGCTCTAGATGTGAATGAATGCTCGTATCACTCTCCTACTAGCACCAAAGATCTTCAATCTTGCAATGTACTCTCTTGATGGTGTCCCTTGACCCCTCAACTTGGCTCCAGCAATTCTGATCAAAGGCACACGGTAAAACGTCCCCCTCCATGGTTTAAATAGGCTCCAAGCCTATAAACAACCATTAGAACATGATGTCATAAAGTTGACTGCTTTATGCAATCACTGAACTGTCCGGTGACTGAACCACAGCACTGTCCGGTGACTCTTCTTCCTCCTCAGCCAGAGAAATAGTCTCTCTGGAGTCCACTCCATAGGACACCGGACTGTTCAGTGACTTTCACTTCTGGACTCACAGAGACACCATCGCTGGACTTCAGCTTCTGGCTCGCTAGATTGTTCGGTCACTGCACCGACAGACTGTCTGGTTTTATGTTGACTCTAGAGAGCACCTCTCTCTGGACTGGCTCGTACAAGGCTCATCGGATTGTTCGGTGACCTCACCGTATTGTTCGGTGACTGAGTCTTCAGCTGGTTTTGAGCACCAGTCTTTGACTTCTCTTCCTTTGCCATCTTTAGTGCTTTTTGATGATCTAAGGAGCATTCACGCCCTCTAACACTTATATGACAGGAGACAAATGACCTTACCCCCCTTAATAGTACTGACGTTTCTATAGACTCTCTAACTAGTCCTTAGCCTTGGTCCTCCGAAGCCCGGTTTCTCCTCTTCTAGGGATTGTCTTTGTCATCCACCGAGAAAGCACATCATGTTGATGTAGAATTAGCGGGGTGGTACCAGCAACACAACCGTTACCTGGATGAATATCCAAACAAATCTTGAACCTATATTGTTATATTATCGTGGGAGCTCCGCTTTCCCTTATCTCATGCACGGAGCATCACGAGAGTGGGTTTTGATCACTCCCCGGTACTTCTTGATGATGGAGAGGCACTCCCCACTAGATCTCGCTACTTCTTTGAAAGACAGTAGCTCATGGAACCATTTTTTAGAGAACAGGTCTAGAAAAAATGGGAAAATTTCATAGCAAAATCCTCTTCGAATTGATATTCCCTAGATAAATGGCATGGGTGCCTGACTGAATGTAGACAACTAATGCGAGGGTTAGATAAATGGCAGGGGTACTTGACTGTTTTTTGTATTCCCAATGAGGAGGCAATCAGTTTTGCTAATATGTTGAACTGCAAAATGGAGACTTTGCCGTTTACCTATCTTGGAATTCCAATGTCGAAATACACCCTTCACAGTTCAGACTTTACCATGGTGGTAGATAAGATGCTCAAACATCTTGACCCATGGAAGGGGAGATACAACTCTTTGAGGGGGGGGGGGGGATTAACCTTGGTGAGCTCATGCCCCATGTTTTTAAGACGGTAAAATGAGGTGCCGCGTTTCACCCCCTTCTAGTCGCCTAGGCGCTTACGGCATGTGGCGAGGCGACTCCATGCCACACATATAAATTAGAAATATACCAAAATTATATAGGCAATTAGTTATAGCTGTAAAATACACAAGTTCAGCCCAGTTAATTGTGAAAATGTGAGCTCAATGACAGTACCTTGCAAAATCTGACATCTTTTCTCTTCTCCCAAGCAGGCTACATAAACATTGAAATATTAGACAACTATAATAATTTTTTTCCAGATTTCAGCACACAGCAAGCTTTGATTAATAGTACAAAACAACACATAGCAGTCCATGTCCATGACATAAATAAAAATAGGGTATACACAATACAGTCTAGAAATAAAATAAAATACAGCACATAGCAATAGCAGTCCTAATAAATATTAAAAGAGCAAGTCTGAAATCCATCCTTGGCCCTTTCTCAAGTCTCAACATCCAGTTTGCAATTCTCAATATCCATCATCGAATCTGTCAGGGAGGTTAGCAGCTCCTGTATCTTGCCCAACATCATTAGAACCATCAGATGGCTCCACACAGTCACTCACATCAGCATCATCATAAGGATCTTCATCCTCTTCTTCACTGTTGAAATCCAAGCCACCTTCAAATATTGTTGGAGCAGAGTACTTTGTGCGCTTCCTGCTGTAATTGAGTGGGCCACCATGGTTGTTCATATGAGCTCTTCTCGGAACATTACGACCACGAAGTGACCATGATGCTCCAAGAGCTTCATCAATTTGTTCCCATATGAGGTCACAGTTGCAACCCCGACCACCTTGAGAGGTTACATGCAGTGAGTCAGCCCATTCATTATCCCAATCAAACTCCTCAATAACCAAAGGGTAAAAGGACTTTCCTTTTTTCTCTCGCCTTACATGGAATCTTGTTATCATCTTGCATCTGTAATAGACAGACACAATAGAATTCAGCCTCTTGCGCAACAGTCAGTTTCTTTTCTTTGCATGAATCTACAAAATCAGAAAATAAGATGTTGCCGTAATTTTTTGAAGGCAAAACATGGTATACTACACAGCTGTACTAAGTATTAACTCACAAATTCAAAGGTGCTCTAGTTTAGCTCACAGGTTGACGATGAAGCACAAAGACCAACAATGCGCCTAGCAAATCTCTGTAGTTCAATTGCACGGTCACCATATGCTTGCCACCAGTCAACTACAACAGAGAAGGATATATTAAATATTGTACATGCTAGAATTACAAATAAACACAGCACTTACGAGGGTTCCTTGTCTCTAGGTTTTGTTTAGCCATCTTATTAGAGAAGGCCTCTCCTCTAAGGCTCTCATAGTCCATGGCTTGAGCATCAATTCTCTCACGAAGGTCCTCATCTTCCACCATTTGTGCAAGCACATCAAGAAGGCAACCCCTTAGCTTTCCAACGATATCATCATCATCAGCTTTTATAAGGGGATGCAATAGGTTAAGAAACAGTGCAGCCCATACAATGGATGGTCCATTTGTTCCCAACGATGCTCAACAATCTGCAGGATCTTTTCAGCAAAGGTTGCTTCGTTTGGATAGTGAAACTACGTTTTAATTTTTCCCTCAGCGTGATACATGAGTGCTGCAACCTCTGGCATTGCAGGCTTTTCATTCCCATCAACCACTCTAAGAACAATGAGCAATGGAGCTGAAGCTCTAAGGCAATCTTGCACTGAATTCAAAAATTTTGTAGAGAGCACAATGTCATGCGCTTCCTGACCTGCACTGGTTTTTGTCAATTTGTTTCCTGTCCATGCTTCACTTACAAACAAACACTTCAAAGGATGTATGTGCTTATGCAGACTCTTCAAAGTAAGGAATGTTGTGGCAAATCTTGTGGCTTCAGGTCTCACAAGATCAGCGCCACCAGTCTTCTCTCTCATAGCACTCAAAATTCTGCCATGCCAATAAATAAAAGTTGTAACACATCTTGCACGTACAATGGGCTTCTTAAATGCATCAAGTTTCCCTATGTCCTCGAGCATTAGGTCCAAGAAATGTGCAGCACATGGGTTCCAAAATAGTGTAGGATTCCTCTTCATTAGAATCTTTCCTGCTGCCTTGAAATTGGCACCATTATCGGTGACAACTTGAGCAACCTTATCGGTGCCAATGTCGTCAATTCTTTCATGTAGCAAATCAACAAGCATAAGAGCATCATGCACCTCACTTGATGCGTCAACAGACTCCAAGAAGTATGTCCCCTCTAGGCTGTTGACAAGAAAATTTGTCAAATATCGCCCCCTCTTGTCAGACAAGCCATCGGATGTCAATGTGCAGCCATAGTGCTTCCGTCGGCTAATGGTCCTCTCTTTGTTAACTTTTCTTTCACAGCTTCTTTAAGCAATGGCTCACCATGCTGATGAGGTGTAGGAGGCTTGTACCCAGAATCATATTGTACTGTGGCCTCAATTGCAATCTGAAATTGCCTTGAAGCTGTTGCATTGAAGGGTACCCCACACCCATAGAACCATAAAGCCCACTGCATGTCCACATATTCTTTCTCCTCCTTTGTCCTTGTCTTGGCCTCAATAGTGGGTTGAGATGAGGTTGAATGCCTTTCATCAACTATCTCTTCAGGTGTTTTTTCAACATCTCCACTATTGTCTTTTTTGCTTTTGGCTTTACTGTCGCTGCTGCCTTGAATTGGAAGGCAGCACGACATTGTTTGGCTGCTGTCCTTGCGCTTGGATGCACAATGGAGGCTTGGGATTGCACAGGACTACCCTCATCATCTACTGCAGTAGCACCTTGTACTTGTACCACTTCCACAACATCTGGATTCTCCTCCTCATCATCTAGGAATAGAGGCCTCCTTCTTTTGTTCTTTTTCAAATATAATGTAATTCCCTTTCTTAATTCAGTAGTAGTATTGGCACACATTCTTGTATCTGCATAGTCCCCTTCTAAATGTTGCATCAACTTTTTAATCCCTCCATGCACCTTGGTGTTACAAAGGATGCATGTCACTTCATCTCTATTTTGAAGGTTTGACCAAGAGCCATACTTCCAGACTGGATCATTTGATCTTGTCTTCCTTGCTGGATCAGTATTGATATCATAATCACAGGTGACTGAAGCTAGACTTGCCATCAGTTTAATTATACCATACTGCATGTAAAGAAGCAAAGGAGACCATTATTAAAAGGTGAACAGAGAAGCACTTGCACAGGTATCAAACTTTGTGCTAAACTAATCTGCTAGTGCTTAGTGACCAACTGACCACAACATTATAATAATCTCCAGATTATATTAAGCAAATAGGTACAGAGGCACAAAGCACAATCTATTGAGATGCATAGCCAGCTGCACAGTGGTATAAAACAGATCAGAGAAGGCACAAAATAGAGTGGAGGAAGAGAGGAAAGGGGCATGCGAGCGGGGGGGGGGGGAGGATAAGGGGGAAGGATGCAGTCACCCACCAATGCGGCCGCTTCTGGTTGCTCTAGGTTCCAACAAGGAAGGGAGGACGAAGGTGAAGCAGATGGAAGAGCAGATTCACTGGAGAGGAAGGCAAGTTCCAGCCGCTGCCGCTGTTTCTAGGTGCTGGTCCTCTCTTCTCTCTCTCTCTCTTAGATCTAATGTTTGCTGTGGCTGACACAGTGGCACCCTCTTTCTTTACCGCCCGAGCGCACCTGCTCTTTTTTCCGCCTGGCCACGTGCGCGCACGCTTTTTTCCTGCTTCCCACGTGGCTTCCTGTATGGCGTCCACTCAGCAGCCTTAGGTCTCCAGAGGACGCCTAACCACGCCAAGGCGACACCTAATCGCATGTGGCAGACACCGTACCCCCTCTGTCACAGGCGAGCGGGACGCTCGACTCCGTTCCTCACCTGGACGCCTTGGTGTTGCCTAGGCAACGCCTTAAAAACTATGATCATGCCTTAGCAGTTTATCAATTATGATGATTGGTTTCTTTCTCCTACCTTACCCTACTCACTCTCCAATGGATTCTATCCAATCTAACTTCTTTTTGGCAAGAGGCTGAAAGGAAGCAGAAGTTTCATATGATGAATTGGGAGGCTATTGCGAGGCCTAAGGAGTACGAAGGTCTTGGCATTTTAAATACCCAGTGTATGAATGAGTGTCTCTTAAATAAATGGATATAGAAGATTGTGGGAGGATCTTCCGACTTGTGTTGCAGACTGCTTCAAGCTAAATATATGGAGGTTTCTTCCAATCCCATGGCTTTGGGGAGTTGCAATTTTGGTGCGGTCTTCACAAAGTTAAACATTTTTTCAAATTGGGCGCAATCTATGAGATTCACGATGGGCGATCAACGAAGTTTTGGATGGATGTTAGGTTGGATCAGTACCTCTAAAATTAGTCTTCCCCCGTCTATTCAACATTTGTGATAGGCGGATGCCCATGTGTGTGAATGTTTTGTTAATGGCATGTGGCTACCGCGCTTTTGGCTCCAATTTGGAGGTACTGAAAGAGAGAAGTGGGAGCTTCTCTCCAATTTACTTAGGGACCTTTCGCTGGACGAGTCTGAGGATAAAGTGATTTGGGCCCTGGATAAGAAGAGAGTTCTACCCGCTCCCTATATAGATTCCTTTCCTGTAAGGTGTCATGAATGGGTATCTAACCCATATTTGCGAGAGACATGTTCCGCTAAAGGTGAAAGTTTTTATGTGACAAATGTATTTTGACAGGTTACCCTCAGGTATTAAATTACGTTTAAGAGGGGGGGGGGGGGAATGTAGTTATCGATGTATTATTTGTGGAAGGTTGGAAACCACTGACCACATCTTTTTGAGCTGCCCCCTGGCTATTTTTGCATGGTGCGTCATTTGGGACTGTTTTGGCTGGGAGGGTTTTCCCCGGAATGTGGGGGAGTTTTGGGCTCATAAGTACTTTGCCAAAGTTTCTCCTTCAAAATCTGTTGGATTGGTGTTTTTTTGCAGGTGTCTTTTTGGTGATGTGGCGCATCCGGAATAAGGTGAGCATTGAAATGCTTTTCTGGGGTTCCTCTGATGGTTTGTTTCTTGGATTATCCTTTGTACAGAAATGGTTGGTGCTGTTGAAAGTGTAAGGATCAAGGACACCGAGAAGCGGTGTTGAATCGGTGGACTTATAGCACTAATTTCACTACGAACTAAAACTATAAGACTTGACCGCAATGGACGCAAACTTAAACAAGTCTAGTAGGCCAAGACGTCTAACAATGCTAGTAATATGAAAACAACAACAAGCAAGCACTAGCACGATAGCCACTAAGAGAAATCAAAGAACAACCTATCACACTACTCAAACGGTAAGTAAATGCAGTAAGTAAAGAGAGTGAGATAGAGAGTGCCCAGTGATTTTTTTCTGAGGTCTCAGAAGGTAGGCGCCTTCCTCTAATCCTTATTGGACCATTCCCGTTAGAGTCTCGGTCCCTCACGTCGTTCTTCGAACGATACTCACAAGGGTACGCTTCACTCTCAAAGTGAAGACAGCGGCGGTCCGGCTGTCGCACACAATACCCAAGCGCTAAAGCAAGCCTCTAAGGCTCGAGCGCTTTCTCTTGGTGTCCCTTTCGAGCGGGAGACCTGAAACCACGTACAAACCGTTGAGACTTGATGTCATAAAGCTGACTGCTTTATGCAATCAGCGAACTGTCTGGTGACCCTTCTTCCTCCTCGGCCAGGGAAACACCCTCTCTAGAATCCATTCCATAGGACACCGGACTGTCCGGTGACTTTTTTTTAGACTCCCAGATACACATTCTCTGGATCTCAGCTTCTGGCTCACCGGACTTTCTGATCATTACACCGACGGAGTGTCTGGTGACTGTTCCTCCTCGACTCCAGAGTGCACATCTCTCTGGACTGGCTCTTTCAGGGTTCATCGGACTATCCTTGTCATCCACCAAGCAACTCCTCCTCTAGGGTTCATCCTTGTCATCCACCGAGGAAGCCCACCATATTGATGTAGAATTAGCAGCGTGGTACCTACAACACAACCGTTACCTATAATTATTCATTCAATCATCAAAATCAATTCATACCTTTTAGGGGGACTTCAAAGGTCATGACGTTAACAATCTCTCTTTTTTTGGTGATTGATGACAACCAAAGTAATTACAAACAGTCCAAACGAGATGAAAGAAGATAGAGAATAAAATACATCTCGAAAAAACACTTACCCCCTTACCTTGATGACTCCTCATAAAATTTTTGCAAAAGTTCCCCTCCTTTGTCATGGGTAGGAAGCGTTGCTCTCCTCCGGTTCTCCTCCTGTTTGGTGGCTCTCTCTTCCCCTTTGTCATTTAAACATCCAAAAAGATGGCACTAAGGAAGCAAATAGAGAGGGAGAACACTGGTTTGACAAAAAATAGTGCACGATAGAGAATGAGATGGGAGCGCACATGCACAAAGAAACCTGCAAAACAGATAAAGTACTAGGAGCTATACACAAAGAAACCACGGGGTTAGACTAAAAACCGAGTACATTTCAATGAGCTAAAAGAGTCAAAAGAAACACAAGCTCATCAAAATATCACAAAGAGCCAAAGAAATCCAGAGCCCTAACTACCCATCCACGGCCTCCCTCTAGATAGCTAGCTCTCAGAACGATACACCTCGTGTCTCTCACCCAACTCCTACAGAAAATCTAATTCTGTGCGGCTGAAGAGCTGGGTGCAATGACAGTCGGAGGCTGCTCCTCTGCTAGTTGAGCTGCTGATGCTGACTTGTCTCCTTCTGGCTACTCAACATCATCGAAAGCAATCAAGCCTGAGAAAAACGTCGAGATGGCTCCTTGCCCTCAACTAAAGCAGGTTGATCCGCATTGGCAAGGGCCTGAGCTGTCTCCTCTGGTAAATATCCGGCCTCAACCAAGATATCTACATCTGAAGCTCTGGGCTGCTCGACTGTGGTTGCTGCTGGCTCTATCTGTGAAGCTTCTAGCGGTGGCTCTGTCAAAGCTGACTCAGCAGTGGTAGCCTCGAAAGAAAGAATTCTCCGAGCAAGCGAAGAACTACTTACTGCTGTCCCTGACTCCAATGCCGGTACTGACACTTTCGGCTCAGCTGAAGCAAATAGCACTGACATAGAGTATGAGGAAACTGGGAGAACTGAGAAGATGTAACTGGAACACTGACCCCTTTAGTAGTCGTGACTGTGTTGGCTGCCCCAAAAGGTACGAACAATGAACGCGGGTGCTGGGAGTAGTGTATTGAAGGTGGACTGTTGCTGCTGCTGCTGGCTCTGGCTCAGCAACTCAGAAGTGAATGCTGGCACTGAAGAATACTGAGGCTGAGGTGCAGTAGGCTGGAGTTGTGAAGGCAGGGGACCTGGTAGGGTAGTCGTCAGAAACGTTGGAAGAGGTGGCATACCAGTCTCCTGAAGATAAGACGCGATAGCTTCATAACCGGCAGGCATATCCGAAATAGCCGCTGCCATCTCCAACTGAGTGCACTGCGACCTCTCATGAAACTCCCTGTCCAGCCGTCTCCTCTCCTCTGCAAGCTCTCTCTCCATCCGAAGCCGCTCCTCAATATGGAGGCGCTCGAGTCAGATCCTCTTCTCAATCTCGGCCCTCTCTCGGCAAATAAGCTTTGTCTGCTCTGCTCGAAATCTCCTCTGCTCCTCCTGCTCTGCCTGAATAGCATCTAACTTGGCAGCAAGAGCAGAGTCAAGTGTAGTAAGATAGGTTGGAGTCTCGGCTAGACATGGAGCCTCAGTGCTCCCAGCACCCGACTGTGCTCCCTCGGGAGCCTCTGTGTCAATATCCTCTGGGGCTGTGGTCTTCTCTCCTCCAGGGGTGCTTTGATAAGCTGAAACCCGTAGAACTTGGAGTCAGATGGCTCAACTGGACTGAACAAGGTGGTGATCTCTAGCAACGCTGAATACTCCTCCTCAGTCATAACTCTGGCTCTCCTCAGCAACAGACATATGTAGGGGGCAAAAGGTAACTGTCGAGTGCCAATTCCCTCAAGCACCCGTTCTCCGTCAACACTCTAGAGCTGAACCCCAAGGTGTTGATTCGGTCTCATCAAGCGGATACAACCAAAGGGAAGAACGTGATCATCGGAGATGAGATGCCTGTTTTTCCAAGTGAGAAGGGTGCCTCTAGGAAGGTGGTGCTCGAGAAATCCTCCGATTGTCAAGAGTCTCTAAAAGTCACCATCCAAGGCTCTAGACCCAGGGGTCAAGCTCCACAGCCCAAGATGATAAAGTCGAAGAATCCTGAAGTGGGCAAGTGGAAGGTGAATGAAGGCAAAGCCACGGATCGAAAGATGAGGCTTAAAAGTGCCTTCGACCAGCTAATGGCTAAGTACAAGAATCAAAAGACCGATTTGAATAATCGGTCTATGAAGCGGTCAAGATCACCGCCTAGCGAGACTGACTAGGAAGGAGATGAGGCCAACCGTGAATGTGCACGGGTCTCCTCCCCCTTTTCCTCGACATGACCTCGGAGTGCTGTTGCCGTGGTTTCATCCTATGCCTTGCCCACCGTTCCCGGTGTGGCATCCATATATGGGACCATGGACACCCGTGCCACCGATGCCTATGCCACCAAGGCCTTTCACCGATGCCATACCCACTATTTCATCCGAGGTGGAACGGACCGAGAGGAGATGTCTTCACAAGGCTCTCCAACCCTATTTCAGATCGGACGGATTCTTGACCGATCAAGGTTTAAAGAGGGAGCTCCACCACCGCACCTAAGCAAGAGTGGCGCCCGAAGCAAAGTAACGAACCTGCTCCCTCCACCGTTGTTCATCAAGAAAGTGCATTCGGAGGTGTCGTGAAAATCGGCACAACCGATGTCAAAATCGAGAGAGTCTTCACGGGGTCGATCACTTTGGATGATTCGGTCAAAAAGGTCTCCCACGACCACGAAAGCTAGTAGCAGCAGGAGCTCCTCCATGTACACACAACCGAGGTGACGTCCACTTGGCTTGACCCTCACTCAAAAGAGAAAGCTGTAAAGGCTGCACCTTCGGAAGATGCGAGAAAAGGAGGCGGAAAAAAAGAGGGACGAGATCTTCAATGAGATCAAGCCGATGGTCCTTTAAGGTAAGCAAGGGAGGGCTAAGGAGCTCGAGGCCCCTACTCCACCGGTAAAGGAGGAAGCGGAGGCTACACCGAAGCCACTTGGTTTGGCTGACGCCATCTTGGGAGAGGACTCCACAGTGCCCTCGCCCACGGGAGACGTCGATATGTCCGAGATCGACGATGATGACCTCTTGGACTACAAGACTACACCGCCTTGGGAAGGCATAGATATTAACACCATTTACTTATCTCTTTTTGATTATTCGCTTGTAGAGGAAGAAGTCATGACACAATTCAACTTTTAACCGAAATTGCTATCTTCAAAAGGCCCAAGGAATCCGAGAACCATTTGAAACCCTTCTCGCATCCGGACCAACTGAGAGTTCATATTAATAGCTCACCAATTTCTCGCATGCTTGTAGACGGCGGTGCTATTGTTAATCTAATGCCGTATTCTTTGTTTAAGAAGCTAGGTAAGGCCGATGACGAGCTAATCCGGACCAACATGACTTTGAACGGTGTGGGAGGAGTAGACTCTATCGAGGCTAAGGGGGGTCGCTTCTATGGAACTCACCGTTGGAAGCAAGACCATGGCTACCTTGATCTTAGGGCGTGATTGAATTTATGCCAATAGGCGTGTTCTTCTACCTTACACCAATTCTTGATACAATGGATTGGTGATGATATAGAGGTTGTTCATGCGGATGCATCGGCTTGTATTGCTATGGCCGAATCATCTTCTTTGCCGCATGACACCGTCTAGTGCTTGACCGGTTTAGACTTGATGGATTATAATTTTTTAGCGTGACTAGAGATGGTTTGGTACTGGTCAATGTAAAGCCGAAGGAGAATCGACTCAACTATATAATGTGATTTAATGGATTCAAATCTTGATTGTTGCAAAAGAGAGTGGAACACTATCGGTCTAATACGAACGATATGTGCGAAGCTATCGAGGAAATAGAAGATATGGATAAGTTAGAACAAGGATTCACATCGGCCGATCCTCTTGAGGAGGTGAACCTTGGTAGCGATGATAATCTGAGACCAACTTATATAAATAAAAATCTGAAAGCGATTATAAAGTGAAGTTAATCGGTTTATTAAAAAAATATCTGGACTATTTTGCATGGTCTTATAATGAAATACCCGGGTTGAGCCACGAGCTAGTTGAGCATCAGCTTCCAATAAAATCTGGTTTTAGACCTTTTAAGCAACCGTTGAGGAGGTTTAACCTAAATATGCATGATTGAATTAAAGAGGAAATTAACCGATCACTTGATGCGAAATTTATAAGACCTTGCAGGTATGCAGAGAGGATCTTCAACATCGTGCCGGTGAAAAAGAAGAACATCGGTAAGATTAGAGTTGCATTGACTTTAGAAATTTGAATAGAGCCACACTTAAAGATGAGTATCCTATGTCCATAGCCGATATGTTGATTAATGATGCTTTTGACCAAAGAGTTATTAGCTTTCTAGATGGTAATGTAGGATATAACCAAATCTTCATGGCGGAAGAGGATATGTCTAAAACTACTTTTAAATGTTCAGATTTTGTAGGATTGTTTGAGTGGGTTGTCATGACTGTTGGTTTAAAGAATGCGGGTGCCACATATCAAAGAGTCATGAACTTTATCTTTCATGATTTGCTTGGTGTTATCATGAAAGTTTACATAGATGATGTGGTGATCAAATTGGCCGCTTTAGATTCTCACTTGACTGATTTGCAACTTGCCTTAGACCGATTGCGTCATTTTAGATTGAAAATGAATCTGCTCAAATGTACTTTTGGTGTATCAGACGGAACGTTTTTAGGCTTCATAATTCATGAAAAGGGCATAGAGATAGATCCTAAGAAGATAGAAGCAATTAGTAACATGCAAGCGCCTACATGTAAGAGAGAGTTGCAAAGCTTCTTAGGAAAAGTGAATTACTTAAGGCGATTCATTTCTAACTTGTCGAGAAAGATTAATGCATTTACTCCTATTCTTTGGCTAAAGAATGAAGCCAAATTTACTTAGGAGGCAAAACAACAAGAAGCTTTTGAAAAGATCAAAGAGTATTTGTCTTCGCCCCCGGTGCTTAGGGCGCCTAAGGGAGGAGTCCTTTTCCGTCTTTATATACCAGCGAAAGTTGATGTGTTTCGTGCTGTTTTAACAAAAGAAGCCGAAGGAAAGGAGTACGTGATCACCTATGTGAGCCGATGGTTGGTGGATGCGAAAACAACGTACACTCTCATCGAAAAACTATGTTTTATTTTGTATCATGCTTGCACCAAGTTAAGACATTATTTGCTATCTAGCACTTGTGTGGCTGCTTGTCAAACCGATGTTATTAGACATATGTTGCATAGGCCGATTTCTAGTGGTTGGCTTGGTAATTGTGCTTATGCATTGATCGAATATAATTTGGCTTATGAATCGTTGAAATCCATGGAAGGCTAAATTATTTCTAATTTTATTGTTAAACATTGGATTGATTTAGAACATGATCTAGGTATTGTTTATGTTACTTTTACCCTTTGGAAGTTATATTTTGATGGATCAGTTTATAAAGAGGGTCAAGGTGCTGGTGTGGTTTTAGTATCTCCTCATGATGCACACTTTGAATTCTCAAACCAATTAGAGTATGATTGCACAAATAACCAAGCCGAATATGAAGCATTGTTGTTCAGTTTAGAGATGTTGGAGTCCATGGGGCTTAAGCATGTAGAGTCTTTCGGTGATTCGTTGTTAGTAGTGTAACAAATTTCTGGAAATTTTCAATGCTTTGATGGATCATTGAATGCTATCTTAGATAAGTGCCAAGACATCATTAGAAGAACGGATGAATTCAACATACATCATGTGTCTAGGCTAGAAAACAGTGAAGCCAATGAATTGGCTCAACAAGCATCGGTTACAATGTTAGTAAAGGCAAATTTTTAGTCAATAAGAAACCGATGCTTGAGGTGTTGAAATTAGACCATTTGGACACTAAGATGTCAAACCGTGATAGTACCGAATCGCTTGATTGGAGTTCACCCATAATTTCATACATTCATAGCCCAACCCGAAATGTAGATAGGAAAGTTCAGCATATGGCTTTTAAAAATACTTTGATCGATGGTGACTTATATCGTCGAACGGGGGATAATTTTTTTTGAAATGTTTGGGTGATGATCAAGCTAGAGTAGCTATGAGGGAAGTTCATGAGGCATTTGTGGTACGCATCAATCGGCTCTAAAAATGAAATGGTTGTTAAGGAGGGCTGCATTCTATTGGCCAATCATAATTGCCGATTGCTACCGCTACTACAAAGGATGCGAAGAGTGCTAAAGATTTGAAAACATTCAATTAGCACTCGCAGCCATGATGAACCCCATTATAAAACTATGGTCATTTCAAGAATGGGGATTGGACTTCATAGAGAAAATACATCCTCCATCTTCGAATGGACATCGTTTCGTGTTGGTCGTGACGGATTACTTAACCAAATAAACCGCAGCGGTGGCTCTCAAGAACATGACGCACAAAGAGGTAATTGATTCCTTACCGAGCATATTATTCATAGATTCGGCATACCTCAAACTTTAACTACCGACAAGGGTACTTTTTTTACATTCGGTCATGTTAAAGAGTTTGCCGAATTCTACAGAATTACCATACTCAATTCATCCTCATATTATGCTTGGGCCAATGGTCAGTCCGAGTCTAGTAACAAAATGTTGATTAAACTCATTAAGAAAAAGATAGATGATCATCCCAAGAGATGGCATGCAGTCTTATCGGAAGCATTGCGGGCTTGTCGGATATTTAGGCATGGACCAACTAAGGTAACGCCTTATGAACTTACATATAGACAAGACAAGAGGTTGTTTTACCCGTCGAGGTAAATCTAAGAGCTCTAAAGTTAGGCAAACAAAATGATTTATCCACTGATGAGTATAGAACTCTAATGCTAGACAATATCGATGAAGTCACCTATAAGCGTTTAAATGTCTTGAAAGAAATTGAGAGAGACAAGGCTCGAGTTGCTAGAGCCTACAATAAGAAGGTGAAAGTCAAAACTTTTCAGGTGGACGAATTGGTTTGGAAAACTATTCTTTTCGTAGGCTCAAAAAGCAACAAGTTCAAAAAATGATCTCTTAGAAAGGGCCGTAGCGAATAGTAAAAGTCATCGTTGAAAACGCATACATATTGAAAAATGTTCGCAGAGAATCATTGCCTAAGGCCCTTAACGACCGATACTTGAGAAAGCATAATCCAAGTGTATGGCAAGAAGTGTAAGAGAAAAGTGACCGATGTGAAGAACATCGTTGCTAAAGTTGAATACAATGACCGATGAGTCAAGAGAACCATCGTCCTTAGAGGTTTTTGAGTGCTTAAATGTTTTATGGTGTAGAAACTTTACTAAAAAATAGGGAGGCATATGTTGACACACAAAAATCACAGGGCCATAGGAGTATTCGGCATGTTGCCGGAGTGTCCGTTGAGCCCTCTCGGGTTCGGGCACTTAGCCCACTGAAGTGTCCGGCACGCTGTCGGAGTGTCCGGTGAGTCCTCTCGGGATCGGGCACTTGACCCACCGGAGTGTCCGGCACGCTGCTGGAGGGTCCGGTGAGCCCTCTCAGGTTCGGGTATTTAGCGCTCCGGAGTGTCCGGCACATTGCCAGAGTATCCGGTGAACCATTTCAGGTTTTTGGAATTACACAACGGAACCTCTAGCATCTTACCGGAGACTCCGGTCTCCGTAGTGTCTGGCACTTTATTAGAGACTCCGATAATACTGATTTAGAAAAGTTTTCAGCAGATTGATTCTAATTTCTTTCCTAACTCATGTGATTAGTTGTCCTGTGGGATAAGACTATCCCTCCTTTATAAAACAGAGGCCTATGGCCGGTTAAAGATAATCCTAATCGAACCTATCATTTTACTTTTATATTTCGTTCTCCTCTAAACTCTAATCCCTTTATTCGACTCTCGTGCTGTTTTTCCTTTGTCCCGGCGATGTTTGAGAATGATCCAGCTACACTGACCGAGCTCGGATCAACCCTAAGATGATTCTCCTCCGACGGGGTCTCTCACGAGGCGGAATTTTCCAGGCGCTACCAAACTCGGCATTAAAGAGGCGTCGACGTTTCCGCGCACAGACTTACGAGCGGGTGTGTTAGCCCGAGATCCATTTCGGTGTCAACAGTATCACAGGTGGCTAATATATGTGCTGATAATTAATGTAGACACCCGGTGCTGATTAGTGATCGCGGCTCTAGGTATTCGTACTGATGAAATTGTGGTTTGCGAGTACTCCCTGCTGTTGCCGTGTCATGCTGCTGGTTGGCAAGTTGGACTCGTGAGGGCTCGCGGCTTCTCCAGCCCGTGCGTGCTTCATTCTCGCATTGCTTCGGACCAAAGGATTAACGAGTGGTAGCCTGCCTGCATCTCGTTTGCAAGTGTGCAGTGCATCCGTGCGTACGTGCGAGTACGGTGAAGATGGTGCAGCGGTCCAGGTGACACGTTTCCTCGGCTGCCGTTGCTCTAAACTTAATTTTCCACACTTGTCACGTACTCCTATGCTAGTACTATCTCAATTTCAAAATATAAGTATTTTTAAGTTTGAATAAAGTTAAATTCTTTTTTTACTAATAATATAATCCCGATGCCCATACTAATGCTACGGTCTAAGAAAAAATATTAACTTAAGATAATAATATATTAATATTAAAATTTGAAGCTTCTCATTTTTTATCATAAATTAGCGGATGGATGGCAGCAGCGAGATGCAATTTGTGGGACGACCCGAAATGAATTTGTTTTATTTTTTAACAACTTTCTTTGCATCTCATATATTTGTTTGTGTAGTTGTATTTTGTTAACTAACAATGTGTGATGGTCCTTGTGGACCCAAGATCAGGGAGATCTGGAAGAGACCGTCCGTTAGATTTGTAAGAGGTGTGTGTGGAGAGATTTTATCGATCAAATTTATAAAAAAACACAACTCTGAGTGCATTTTTTTATATGCACGAAGTCTAATCCATCTCTGTTGAAGACGTTTTGACAACTGTAGTTTTTAAGAGCATCTCTAATAGTCATGTATAATTGGTACTACTAAAAACTAGTTTTTGGTTGTTCAATAAAAATATTGGGAGAGAAAAAAGTGACATCCTCCAACAATTCCCAATAATCAAACCAAAAATTCATTTTGAATCTGCCACGTCATATTAACATCCAACTTCTTCCTCCAGGGACGGAGGTTACTCCAACAACTCCTGAAGTCCCGATGCCTTTTTTCCTTCTTCAGATTTATTTCAGTGCAAGATTTTCATGGGGGGGGGGGGGGGGGGGGGGCACGAGTGGTGGATTGGGAGTGCGAACTCGTGGACAAATGTTGGGAGGTGGAAGCGGAATTTAGGGGCAGACCAATGTTTAGGGTTGGTTTTAGGTCACTGTTGGAGAAAGATTTTTGTTTAGGGATCAATTTACATTGCTATTGGACATGCTCTGAGTAGATATTAAAAAAGTACATAATATCTAATATAAAAATATACTTTTTATGAACGCTTATTTCATGATGAATCCAGAAAATATAATTTTTATATGATAAAATTTTATTAATTATATATTATTAGTGGTCAAAGTGATTAAATTTTGACTTTGATTAAGCCTAAAAATGCTGAAAATGAGAGAGTAGTAGCACATGTAAAACTGTCAAAAAAATTAAGAAGGTTCTAAAGCTCTAAGTATGGAAGTATTGTCTTCAGGGAGGCAGCGTCTGCGCCCATGAGTTTTGTGTATGGTCATACGGACCGACAACCAAAAATATGAAACTAACTTACTCCTCAACTTACTCAAAATTGTATGGCTAGACTAGTAGCTTTAGGTCATTTCCTGGATTTTATGTTTTTTTATGTAAAAGACATTGTACCGTAAATGGTAAAGCTATCCTTGTTCCTGAAAAATACAAATGTTGGAAACAATACTAAAATTTTGTGTTCCATGAAATATGAATTACTGATCCTCATTTTTCCTAGTGGATTTAGGTAGGGTTGGAAGATAGAAACGATTTAGATTCTAAAGTGAATCACTTGAATATCAACTAAATGATGTTCAGTGGAATCATTTGAAATCTATCTCTATTTTGCATTATAGGTGAAAAACAAACAAAATACCGTTTCAAGTGATTTTGATTCACTTTCTTCTCATTTTTAACTGAATCTGAAATGTTTTAAAAATAAGTCCAACAATTTCATAAAGTGGTTCTAATATTAGGAATCGTTTTGGGAAACTAAAATATTTCTATTTCTAAGTGAATCTAAAATCGTACCTAATACACAAAAGCTATGCGCAAAATATTCCACACATGGCCAAAGCGACACATCACAAGAACACTCTGTTTTTCTTGCATCTCACATATTTATTACATCATACTCCCTCGTTCTTTAGCCTGTTGACTTTTAAATTCAACTTTGACCATTCGTTTTATTCAAAAAAAATTTGATAAATTTCATATATTTTGATATAATTTGATAAATTTTTTGAATAAGACGAATAGTTAAAGTTGAATTTAAAAATTAACGACGACATCAATTAAAAACGGAGAGAGTATATGTATACGTCTCCACCGACTCATGTTAATTTTGTACAATCTCTCCATGTCAGAAGTCACATCAAGAATCAACAGCTCACAGTTGTATCCTACTTAACCGCAACTAAACAAACACTACAACCATAAGACCACCATCAACCATATAGTACGCATCAAATACAAACACGCACCAGAAACCCAACAATAGGCGTCAACGTCGTCAGCACCAGCAATGTCGACGGCTCACGGTCGTCCATCCTCGTCGTCGATCAGCTCCGTCGCCATCTCCTCCACCAGCGCGTCCAGCACTGCAACGGCGATGTCGGTTCCGACGTCTCTCCGCTCCAGCTGTAGTGCGTCCCTCGGCCACGCCGTCCTTGTTCTGGCCATCTCGTTGGTTATGAGGCTGGTCACCTCAGCAAGAGCTTCCACAAAAACGTCCTCCTGCTGCCATGTGCATGGCTGTTCCTCGCCGACGCCGTTGAGGTTTTGGTGGTGGAGTTTTTTCTGCAGTTGCTGCTGCGGCTGCCGTCTTTGGCGTCTTCGGAGTGTTGGTGAGTAGGCCTCCTGCAGGTGCTCCCCGAAGATGAGCAAAGCTTCTGCAATGACTAATGGCTTGTGAGAAGTGACCTCTGTGCATGATCAGCCGTGGCGGATGAGAAAGAGAGACACGGAGGGCCTGTGTACATGCTTACTCTGCTCTTGCACCGGTGGCGGATGCTCCAGAGCGCTCGTCTGCTCCAGCACGGAGTCAGGGCTCAGCCGCTTATTCGAGTCACCGTCTTTGCCGTCTTCCACCTCCTCTGCTTTCACTACTACGCCGGCCTCGGCGTCGCAACGGGGAAAAGTGGAGTTCCCAAAATAGCCCGGCGCCCTCTGATTCTCACCGTCGACGAGTCCCCGATCAATGGCTGGAAGATTTAGCTGCTTTTTCTTGGCCGTTGCCTTGGCCATCTTGCCGCTGAGGATATTGCAGAGAAGCAATCTGAGCACCAAGCTTACGCAGGAACCATTCTTCCTCGCCGCCAGCCGCAATGGCCTTCTTACGGTGCTTCGGGTCCTCGGCCAGGGCCAGCACGTTCCGCCACCGCTGCCGATAGCCGCGTCAAGAAAGGCAGGGGAGCAGCCTTTCTCCAGGAGGTAGATATCGAGCGAGAACGGCTCCTGCTGCTGGTCCAGAAGCTCCGACAGGCGGCGGCTACTGCTGGAAGGAGACGGCGAGGGGCCGCCGGCCATGGGGCCGGCTCGGGGGCGGGAGCGATGGACAACGCGGGTGGAAGGCGAACACACTTTGCGTGAAAGCTGGGAGCTATATTGGCGCCTTTGAATTCTGATTCAGACATCAGAGATGGGATGGTAGGGAGAATTTGAAAAATGAGGCTCCGTTTGGTATGAATTATGGTGCTGTTTTTATAAAATAATTATAGCAATTTATATTATAATCTTTACCAAACACTCAAACTTATAAGTGATTATATTTACAAGCACATATAATCATTTTTAATTTTGTATTAGCACATATAAGCTACAAATAATACCTTTTACCACTTATTTACCCCTTCGCACCATCTATAATCCATATTAAATAAGTTGTTATATAAAACAGTGTTGTCATGAAAATAGATTATGTGGATAATATAGATAACTGATTTTCATAAATAATCCTAAGTTTAAGTAATTTTTTGAATAATCATAATCCCTACCAAACGCGACCTGAGTTTACGTACTCCCTCTAATTTTAAATTATTGTTGTTGTTGCTAGCGGTGGAGCTAGACACAATGTTAAGAGGGGGCCAATTACTAATTAGATTATTTTTTTCAACTTCTCAACAAGATGGAAAGAGAATTTTTCTCAATTTCTCAATGAAGTTTATATTAATCTCTCAAATAATCACTTAGAAGCATGGTTGCTTAGAGTTTTTTTCCCAACGGAAGGGGGGGGGGGGGGGCCAGGCCCGGCTGGCCCTCTCCTAGCTCCGCCAGTGATTGTTGCCTTTTAACACTAACTTTGACTGCTGTCTTATTCAAAAAATTTTAATAAATATTATATATTTTGTTATAATTTATTTTATCATTAAAGTTATTTCAATCACAACTTATAAACTTTTAAATTTGAATTAATTTTTTAAATAAAACGAATGTTCAAATGTTATGTTAGAAGTATAATAATTTAAGAACGGAGGAACTACTTACCGACAAAAGGTGACATTTCTCTCTGCAAACTATTAAAAAAAATTCTGGGCAAATAAGAAATTACAATAAGATCCTAAGAACTTCTACATTAATGTGATTATTCCCACCATTTTCCTAGTTTTTTTAGAAATTCCTGATAAATTTGATCCAAAGCTCTATATCTCAAATACTCCTAAAGCTGCAGGAACGAGCTTTCGCAGTTTGAACACAACCTGAAAAGGCCTGTCGAGCAGCCTTGTGACGAACTGGTCAACTTGAACCAGCGTTCTTCGTGCAAGACCCACATCAGCAACGTACGCACGCAGGGGTCGACCAAAAATTTTTCTTGTTTGGCTCCTTTTGGGCGTCCTTGCTCCCAGCTGCTCGTTTCTCCGTCGCCCCGCCTCCGACCGATGTGAAACAGGTCGATGGTGGTGTCGTGTCCAGCTGTCCGGTGGACAACGGCTCGTTCAGGTAGAATGTGATTGGTTTGAAATAAGAGGTATTAAATCCTCACCTAAAAGAGTAATAGAATCAATCACACTTTCAATCTTCCTCTAATCCCGGTGAAACCAAACGAACCGAGTGTTTGGAACCTTGGTCTAGGCAGGACTGGGGCCATTAACTCTCTATCAAGATTGTTATTGAACATATCGCTGACAGTAGAAGGTTGTTTCGGTAGCTTTTCCATTTATGCCAAATGCTCTCTAGGCAATAGCATCTTTGAGAGCTTAATGGAGCGGTGTTTAGATGTTCAGGTGCAAAGCTCACAGAGCTTACTAGCAGTACAATGGCAGTGCCAATGGATTGGTAGAAGTTACAGACCGTACTGTTGAGTTGTCGCTTCAGATGAGGAAGGTACTGTAACATCTGCAACTAGGATCCGCTGATAGAACATCCTGCAAAGATACAAAAATATCCGAAAACCCTCCTCACATGGTGTGGGCTTCCTCGCGACCTTCTGTCAAGGCAATAAGAACAGTAGGCTCGTGGATGAACAATGGCTTTCGTCTTGTACGTTGCCTCACACGTCGTGCCTGCTGTCAAGGTCAAGTCAGGGCTGCGGCCGCCAGATTCCAGATGGCAGAAGGAGTATTGCAGCCATGATGATGAGCAGATGATTGTTGTGAGGTTCCACTGAATTTTGTTTAATTTGTGGCTCAAAGCTCTGTGATCTTGCATACCTTCATTATTTCCTATCCCTGAGATCCTTCACTATTTCCTCCCTCTGAATATAACCTACAATAGTGATTTCACGTTTTTTTTTGTTAAATGCAGTATCATTTCGGCATAAGAAAATTGACCAAAATATGACTGTAACTCCTGCGAGATTAAGGATATTTTTTCATTCCTTTGCAAGTTATCCATCCATATAGAATATGTAATTTGGCTTCGGTACACCCACTGGCAATGTTGAGTGTTTGCCATATGAATCTTGCATTATGACACTCAAAGAAGAGATGGTGTGTACTCTTATTTTGATTAGAGAAACTACATGTTTGACTAACTTTTCAAAGGTTATACTCCCTCCGGTTTTAAATTATTTACACCGTTGACTTCTTACATCAACTTTGACCATTCATCTTATTCAAAAAATTTGTTCCAAGGTGTAATCTGGTGAATAAAATCATCTTTATTGATAAGGTCTGATATTTTTTATGTACCGACATTTCATCATTGAGCATCCTAAAATAAACAAAATTGCTTTGTTTGTATATACAACAGTGTTGTTTTATAGATCGAATATAGTTTCTTACAAGTTCATGGTAATTTTTTAAAAGTATTTAAATTTGTTCACCAAAATTAACAAAATACCTAAATATCGTCTCTACAGGTGACATCTATTAAGAATACCAGAGTTCTTTCCTAGCCGGCAGCTGCGCGAGGGATTGGTCGAGATCTACGCCAACATCTTCGGTGAGTGCACTCTCTTGACCCAGTATCCAGTGTTCCTGCTAATTTAGCTGGGTGTGTCTGTGAAGATTCTTGGGGATTCAATTGTTAAGAGGGACAGATGGATGCTCTTAGGCTTGGTCAAGTGCATCTTTTTTAGAAACAATAACCAGTTCTATTATTGTATAAGTGAATTGCCTATCTTTTTTATCAGCTTAAGTTTTTGGGGTCAATTAGTTGGTGCATGCAACTCAATATGGTATTAGAGCTAGATGTTTAAGTTCGAATCCTGGCGAACACGATTTATTAAAAAAAATTATAAGCCTACTCTTATTCTACGTTTGCACCTACTAGAGCTGCACGTGAGAGAGAGTGTTAGAGTCAACTGGTTGGTGCATGCAACTCAATAAATTCCATTAACAAAGAGAATTACAATCTAAATGTAAGCACTGTAACAAAACGGTGGTGTGTGAGCCCACTGAAACACGGTTCTACACTGTTTTGCTTCCTGGCACACAGATGTGCAATGTGTGCTAGTGCTTCCTGGCACATCAGCACAAGCATCCTAGCATGCTTTTCAAATTGGATATCTCAAAAGCTTTTGATTCAGTGTCATGGCCTTTTCTTTTGGAGGTGATGCATCAGTTGGGATTTGGCCAGATTTGGAGAGATATTATCAGTGGCTTGCTGTTTACTTCATCTACTCAAGTGATGTTGAATGAGATTCCCGGGGGAAAATTAGTGCACCGACATGGATTGCGGCAAGGGGACCCTTTATCTCCTATGTTGTTCATTCTAGTAATCGACGTTCTTTGACACTTATCACTAAAGCTGCGGAAAAGGGGCTGCTCCAACCTCTCACATCAAGGGCGCTCTGACAGGATTTCTCTATATGCAGATGACGTTGTTATTTTTCTGCGCCCAGGGGCTTCTGATATCAACAACACAATGGAGCTTATTCAGTGCTATGGAGAAGCTTCAGATTTGAAGGCTAACATGCAGACAAGTAACGTCTATTCATCCAATGTGAAGACCACCAGCTTGAAGTCATGAACCAGCTCCTACCTTGTGAGGTGTCAGTGTTTCCTTGTCGCTATTTGGGCCTGCCCCTATCGTTGAGAAAGCTGATAAAGAGTCAGTTTCAACCTATTATCGACCGTATTGCTGATCAGTTACCGGGATGGAAGGCGGACCTTTTGACTCGAGGTGGCAGGAAGGTGCTGGTTCAGTTTGTTCTCACTGCCATGTTGATTTATCAAGTAACGGCCATTGACCTACCCCCTGGGCAGCCAAAGCATTTGATAAAATCAAACGTGGCAAGGCAGAAAAGATGTGAAGGGCGTCCACTGCTTAGTAGCTTGGGATAAAGTATGTCGGCCCCTTGAGTTAGGAGGTCTTGGCATCTATGACCTCAAGAAGCTTAGTCGGGTCTTGAGAATGAGATGGCTATGGCTACAAAAAAAAAACAGAGCCTACCCGTCCCTGGACAGAGCTCAAAATTGAAGTTCCGGATCAAGTTAAAGCATTCTTTTCGGTTGCCATGAAGACAGAAATTGGTAATGGCGCCAATACTCTGTTTTGGAGTGATAGATGGTTGCTGGGGCAGCGTATTGAGGATATTGCACCACGGTTATTTGCCGCAATTCCGAAGAGGAGGATTAAAAGTCGAACAGCCCAAGCAGCTCTCTCAAATAGAACATTGGTGCTGGATAATCAGGGGGCCTTATCCGTAGGAGCCATTATTGATTATTTACATCTATGCCTTATCCGTAGGAGCCATTATTGATTATTTACATCTATGGGATCTGTTAGCTGATATGGTGCTGCAGCAAGAGGACAAAGACACCCATCTATGGAGGCTTTCTACCTCTGGCTAGTACTCGGCTAAGTCAGCATATGAAGGACTATTTGCTGGTTCTGTTCAATTCGGTTCTTGGGAGCGCATCTGGAAGTCCTGGGCGCCACCTAAATGCAGTTTTTTTGTCTGGTTAGTAGTGCATGATAGCTCAGAGAGGTTTGGAGCATCCTGAGCTTTGTCTCTTATGCGATCAGGAGGAGGAGACCATCAATCACTTGTTAGTGTTGTGTGTGTTCGCACGACAGTATTGGTTTCAGATTTTAAATTAGGTTGGCCTTCAGGAGCTATCTCCTAGATAGGATGATCATAATTTTTTGGAATGGTGGCGTCGAGTTTCCGAAGCTTCTACTGATCACACTCGCCAGGGTCTAGACTCACTTATTATCCTAGGAGCTTGTAAAATCTGGAACCTACGCAATTGATGTGTCTTTGATGGCGACATTCCCAACCTGCAAGAGCTTGTAGTTCTTACTGTTGAGGAATGTCGGTTGTGGATACTAGCTGGTGCTCGGGGGCTATCCCTCTGAGTGCTCCGGCTGATGATGTTTAAGGTCTAGGTCTAGGTGTTGGTCGTCTTGTGTTTGTCACAGGGGCAAATGTAAACTGGATAACAACAAGATAGTGTGTGGGTGTGTGTTGTAGGGTCACTCTCTCCTTTTTTCTTCTTAATATAATGATGCATAGCTCTCCTGCGTGTTCGAGAAAAAAAGATTCAACCTGAGTCCTTATGGTCTGCTAAGAAACAGAGATCATCCCGACAGGCTGCAGCTTTTGCTATCAGAGCAGACTGGACATTTGGTAGCCACCTTGCCAAAGCATTTACAAAATTCCCATTGGAGCATCTGAGCACATACAGCAGATAGATAGTAGTCTAAGCTGCCTAAGTTACAGCATTCCTTGACTGAATCTCTTCCTTCAATGTTTGCGATCATTTCTAGAGCATCAGGACCACATGATACAAATGAGAATGCAGGCTTCTTCCTTGTCTAAAAAATAAGGATCCAACAGATGAAATGCCCATGCATCTTGATCGGTGTAAACAAGGCAGCTTGACATTGGTCATTACTCTAACTTGTTCCCGTAATGCTCTTGCAAAGGTGCACTCTATAAGGGCATTGTAAGTTTCAGATGAATCGCCACATAGCTCACAAATGTTGATGCGTTAGCTCTCCATCAGAATGCTCTGACTTTAGGTCGCACATTTAGTTTCCAAAGTCTTTTCCAAACTATCATTTTGCCCTGGATAATGAGGCATGAGAATCCTTGTGGTTCCTATTCTGAAAATCCAAACGAGTTAATAGATGATATGCAGAACGCACCATGTAATGATCATGGTTTTCAGTAGACCAAGCCCAGAAGTCTTCTTGCTTTCTTCCCAAGGGAATACGCCTAACAGCTTCCACATCAGCATGAAATAAATTAAGATCAACTCCAGCAACATCCCAGGTTCTTGCATCACTGTTTATTAACTCGCTCACCAAAGTTGCATTTGCTGAAACTAACATAGTGTGGTTTATTACCCATGCCATCTGGAATCCAGCGATCCGACCATATATATGTACTTAGGCCATTACCAATCCGTCTCATAAGCCCCAATTCAAGAGATTTTCTTCCTGCAAGAATTTCTTTTCAAGTACGAGAGGAATTTTTCTTTTTACCGGCAGTCAGGAAGTCAACATTGGGAACATATTTCCCATTCAAAATTCTAGCACATAAAGAGGTGGAATCATTCATGATTCTCCAACTTTGCTTCCCCAACATTGCAATATTAAACAGCTTGATATCCCTAAAGCCGATTCCCCCACTGCAATTTTGGTTTTGTAAGATCTGCCCACTTTCTCCAGTGTATATCTCTCATCCATCTTGCCACTCCACCAATAGTTTGATATGGCACTGACAATCTTTTTACATGTTTCCAGAGCCAACAAAAACCAACTCATAGAATACATCGTAACTGATTGTGCCACTGATTTGATCAGTGTTTCCCAAGCAGCTCCACTTAATAGGTTTTCACTCCATCCATTCATAGGATTCTAAATTCTTCTTGGAATATGCTCAAAGTGATGATAGAATGCTTCACTTGCTACTGCGTGACGATTTACATTTTTTATATCCTCTCTTAAGGTGTAGGACCTGCATTAGTCCATGGTAATAACGCCTGTGAATAAATGGTTTCGGCCCCCTTTGGAACTCAGAAAATTTTCATTCGTGTTTCAAACGGGGCCTTAGATTGTTTGCTGCAGATCTTTGAATTAGATTGGAAGCTTTTGTCATTCCAAACTTCATCAGGATATTCCCTCACATCTGTAAGGAAAATTGAGATTTGATACATGAGAACTTGATCAGGAACAAATAGAAGCGCAAAATAGTAACATCAAAAGATTTAAATTGTTTCAGAATTCAAGAAAAGCATTTGAATTTGGATGCAATTTGACACAAGGATTACTTTATGTTGGGAATTACAAGCAGCATGCACAATGTTAGATCGACTAGTCTTCGCCAGATCTAGCTAACAGTCAGGATATAACATATATCGACGATTGCTGAATGTTAGAAAAGAAACAGGTGCTTGCTACCTAATCAACCGCTACCACCCTAGCTCCCATTATTCTGGCACACCTTTCACTTAATCGACTTATTTATTGAGAGATACCAATCTTGAAGTATATTTCCCAATTCATTAACAACACCCACTCACCTCCTGTATACTTCATGTTTTTCAATTCATTGATGAGTATTGGTACAATGATAATCTCCCGCACACTGTGTGAGCTATTTATTTCCAGCACCACGGCATTAGCTCTCATGTGTCCATTATTTCCTCTACTACCACCGGAGCAGACACTTTCCCACCATGGAATGTGAGGGTTCAGAATGTTACTGGGCACAATGGAGCTGCACGTGAAAGGAACGACCAAGTGGATTCCACAAGTTGGGACGGCTGTCCTGTTGCCCAATGTTTGGAAATTCATGACCCGAATGACAGAGTATTAGGGATGCTTTTGAATCGGTCACCAGGGATTGAAGCACCAGCTGTAAAATCTGTCGGAGCAGGTTATTGGATAAGGCACGAACACTCTCATCTCAATTAAATGGCATTAGTGACCCCGGCAATAAGCTCTGCCCTTGATGAGTTGCGGAAAGCACAACTTTTGAAACTGTGGTCATGCGTTCTTAGTTACCTTCTCTGTTCTTATGGTCTTAAGTTACTAGTCTGGATCATCACCTATCTGCCGTTCTACCTGCGTTGCCTTTATTTTTAGTCACATTACTACATTAACTCACTCTACATTTCCTGATATATATATATATCCAGGCGGCAACGCTCTAATTGCTTTTCATCAGTCTCTCATGTTAAATGGATTTTTCTCCATATTTTGCGAACCTAGATTTTTTTTTTTTTCTGTACATGATCTGTTCCCATTTCCCCTCCTTGGCTGAATTAGCTAGGAGTAAGAACTATCAGGAAACTAAATAGCACAGTTTTTTAAGATAACGGAACAAAGTCCCCATTCTACAAACTTCTACTAAATAGCACAGCTTCTCCGCTGCCATGTTCATTCAGGGACAGTTCGATGTAAAGGATTCATGTCTTATATAACTTTTTCAAGAGTTAATTATCAGTGGTACAGTGAACAAATAATAAATTTTTTATGATATGAGGAGAAATGAGGACATGAAAGTTCTACATGATTGAGAAACCTGGTCAATCACGTCGTTCATGAAACATCACAAGATTTAAATTATTTTAGAATTTAAGAAAAGCTCTTGAATTCAGATAAAATTTGACATACGGATTAAATTACAAATGCTGGGATATTACAAACAGCGTGCACAAATGTTAGATCAATCAGTCTTGGCCAGATAAGGCTAACAGTCAGGATATAGCATATATCGGCAAGTGCTGAATGTTAGAAAAGAAACAGCTGCTACTTGATTCAAAAAAAAAAAAAATTTGCTAGCACCCTAACTCCAATTATTCTGGTGCACCTTTCACTTAATTGACTTATTTATTAAGAGACACCGACCTTGAAGTAAATTTCTCAGTTCATTAACAACACCCACTCACTCATGTGTACTTCATGATTTCCAATTAATAGACGAGTATTGGTACTATGATACTCTCCCGTACACAGTACAGTACTTTGTGAGCTATTTATTTCCAGCGCTACGGCATTTTTTTTTTTTGAAGGAATACGTTACGGCATTAGCTCTCATGTGTACTCCCTCCGGTAACAAAATAAATAAAAGACGCTTAGGACACGATTTAAGATACAAGAAGAGGTTAAGCAAAGGATATGTTTCCTAGTTTACCCTTATTAAATATATATATAGAGTCTCCCGTAAATAACAGCTTCATTGTGTCTGACTGGTTGGTAGCGCCGTACTTTTTAAGTACGGGCACCGAGTTCGATTCTGGCCGCCTAAATATTTGCCTCGGGCAGCCGAGCGGCACGGGAGCGTGGCTCTTTTACTTCAATCGAGGAGTCCAAAACATCACCGGCTCAGTAATGAATCAAGGGTAATTTAGTCCAGCGCGCACAAAAGTATCCCAAACGACGTAATTTCTGCTACTCGTGAATCAGTGCTAAAACGACCTCTATTCTTTGTACAGGAGGGTGTACATATGGCCCTCCTTTTTCTCACTGGAGCATAAGCTTCACGGTCCATTATTTCCTCTACTACCACCGGAGCAGTCACACTTTCCCACCATGGAATGTGAGGGATCAGCATGTTACTGGGCACAATTGGAGCTGCATGTACGAGGAACGACCAAATGGATTCCACTAGTGGGCACAGCTGTTCTGTTGCCCAATGCTTTGAAGTTCATGACCCGAATCACAGAGTACTAGGGATGCTTTGGAATCGGTCACTGGGGATTAAAACAAGTAGGTTCTTGGGTAAGGCTAGCCATGCCCATATGCGTGCATGAACACTCTCATCGATGTGGAAAGCTATGACCTTGATGCTATGACCAACAGTCACCACAAACCTCACCGGTAAGTCCATCAGAGTCAGTTAATAGTTGGACCACCAATTATAATGATGAAACCCTTCTCGATCGGATCAATATAGGATATCACAGTGAAGAAATGATGACCCAGTTAGAAATCATTTTAAATGGGGTAGCATCATTTCGAAAGTAAAGTCATCTACCAAGATCGTCAGAGAGCCACCCAGAATTAAGATCAACTTGGACCTAAGTAACAGTTTGGACAGTAATTCTCAGAAGTGACAAGATGAAGTTCGGAAGATGGTAAAACACGTCAATGAAGTGTGATCATGGAAATAGATAACGTAACTAGGAATGCAGTAACAATTGGAATTATAGAGAATCTTGGAAAGCCCACCTTTGAGAATAATTTCGAAGAGCAAGATATTCAGAAAGACAGTTCATAATTAACGATTCGAACAGATTGTGCAACCTGCTACTCGCCTATTCAAGATGGACGATCGAAAGGATCTTCATAGAAGTCAACCAAGAAGACAAGATGACCCTCCTCTCAACCATCTGACGGAGTGAATATCGAGGACGAGATTCATTTTAAGTGGGTAAATCTGTTACACCTTGAAATTTACTCTAAATTAAAATTCAAAAATTTAAATTGTAACTAACAAAAGCGCTAACATTTTGTCTCCCTCTTTCTCTCCTTTTTCAAAGTAGAAAATTCATTTCGTAATTCAAACCGTATCAATTGAAAATTTCGTAAAATATTAAGATTTGACCGTGTGACAAGTGATTGTCTTTTTTTTTATTTCCTTCTTGTCATTTATTTTCTTGTATTCTACCTGCATTTTAAATTCTTCTCATTTCCTTGAATTCTAAATTCGTTCAATTCTTTTGAATCATATTTGACCTGGGTCAAATATATCTCTTTCAACTAGCTATCTGCTCTCCGGATTTTTAGAATAAAATCGAAATCGAATTCAGAGATGAGCGCAAAAGAAAAACTGTCTGTCCTAAAATTTTCTACCACTTTACAAAATTTCAAATCCATCCGAGCTTTGAAAATTTGATTTTCAAGAAAAATAGACAATAATTAATAAATAATTTGTTCTATTCCGCAGAACGTTCTCTTAACAATTAACCGCTTCAAAATTTCGTAACTTTCTGGTCTCTTTAAAAAACGCGTTCCAGACGATTTATGTGATAAAACACTTGCTGTAGATCCATGCTGCAAAATCTAGAACTAATCCGATTTTGTTTACTCTTCTTATTTGTATCCCAAAATGCTTAAAGAATAAAATCGAATCATAATAATTAGTCGGACCCACCTGTCAATCTCTCTTTCCTTCCTCCCCGATCCTTTTTCTCCTTCTCCAGACAAACACGTTCGAAGCTGCCCAACAACTCCCGTGCGCGCCGCTCCCACGCCCCTGCCCCCGGCCGACCGGCGACGCGCCCGCCACCGCCGCTTCTGCGCCTCCCTGACATCCGCGACGTGCTCGCCGCCCGTATTCGATCCTTTGTCGAAGCCCCTGCCCCGCGCCGCCACAATTACTCCTTGCCGGCGAGCGATTTCCCCTCCTAACCACGTGAGCAGCTCCCTCACTGCCTGCTGTCCCTCCGAAGCCCTTCGATTTCGGTGAACAACGGCCGGAACCGCACCACCGTCGAGGCTCACCGCCGCGCGCCACCCTGCATGCCGCCTCCTCGCCGTGGCTGGTCCTCCTTGCCACCTCTCCGGCCCCACCGAGCCCATGGACGGCACCACGGCGCCGCCCCTTTCCTCCGGCACAGAATCTCGGGCTGCCTCCACCTCCCCTGTACCTCGACGTCGTGCGCCACAGCGGGATGCCGCCCGTCTCCGCCGCCGGAGCGCCTCAAGGCCTATCCGACCTCGCCGTGGCCGCCAACAGGTCTCCCGCGTCATCCTGCCCCTCCTCCGGCCGGAACCCCTCGCCATAAGGCCTCCCTGCCACCTCGCCGTGTGGACCGGCCCCTGATTTGGTCCATGGAGCTGTGGACCCGGTCCACATCTCTGTTGAAGAGGCAGCCCACGCCCGCTAGTCCGGGCCCAGTAAAAAAGAATGCCCTTTTTACATGAAGCCCCTCCGATTTTTATCTATTTCTACTTTAGTCCAAAGCTTCCAGGAAAGACCCCTAAACTGTAGTACAAATAACATCCCAGCCCCTGCTATTTTACAATAAACCTATGAATAGTTCTGCTAATTATATTTTAGTCCCACTCCCTGTATTCTAGTCTGTAGCCCCATGTTTATTTACAGGTAGGTCCCTACAACTTTTCTGTTATTACAATAAGATCACTAAAGCCTCTGTACACACTCAAATCGTCATATCTTCCCAACCGTAGATCTGTTTTCAATGATTCTTGTACTGTTTGAATCCTTATATCAAGCTCCACCTCGTCAAATCATCCAATCCCCATTTACTCTAGGATCTTGCTGGTTTTCTTATTGATAAGTTTTATCGAATCTTTAATTCATTTCTTTTTATTAAGTTTTATTGGTTTTGAATGCTAGTATTTTAGTGTAATCTATTTTAAGCATAGTTACATACTAATTATAATGTGCATCTCATCCTATTAGCATGATGTAGTGCCATTAATAGTATGCATTAGCGCATATGCAGTTGTTAGCTCTATGTAATTTAGTTTAAAGTTAGAATTACATAATTATTAGTAAAATACTAGATTACCTATAAATATGAATATTGGAAAATAAGTGAACATGGCTCATATAAGCATTTTACCATGTATGCCCTTGCTTAGCACCAACACCACACAATAGTTCTAGAAACTTAATTATAAAGATAAAATCAAGTAATTAATTGTTAATTAATTACCAGCTACTCATAACATCACATGCAATTAGATAATTAAATAATTATTGAGGGCATACTGACGCATCTAATCCCATATTAGCATACACTAGCACACATGTCACTTCACGTCTTTAGTTTAGTAATTAGTACATGTACCACTTACTGGCTTTAATTTAGTAAGTTGAACATATAGATTAAATTAAGTAATTAAATTACCAATCACATAAGATGACACGCAGGTACTTAGAAATTAAATAATTAGCCAGGGCACACTATTCTTCATACCCGCATTAACATGTTATCCATTATGCATTAGTAAAATAATTAGTACAAGTACCATTTGTTAGCTTTAGTATTTTAATTGTTTAAACTAAACTAGGTAATTAAATCATTGAACTCTTAGCATGATCCACACATA
>BCLG01000236.1:19703-37296 GCA_001602295.1 Zoysia matrella | reverse complement strand
ATTAGAAAATTACACATTCAGTTCATTTAGTTATAAACTAAATAAGGCCATTTTAGAATGCATCCAATTAAATATATGGTATAAATAAGATTGCATATGAAATGATACATCACACCCTATTTAAATTAATTAAACATGCCATATACTAGCTTACACCTACATAAACACATTAGCACTATAGATGCTTGATAGTACATGCATCCACATGGCTCACTATCGCAATTACATGGATATGGTTTAGAATGAACCTAGTAACTAATAGCTAAATGTAGTAAATATCGCTAACTCACCGTTATGCATAAAATGATACATCGGACCACTAGTATACTCTAGGCAAACCAAAATATGAGCTCGTACCCATACAAAGGCCTTAGTATAACTAAATAATACATAGCCACGCTTAACTACTCATGTAACCGCATAAGCACTAGAATAAAGTATAAAAGTAAATAATTATTCTAATAATTAACTTATAGTAAATAACACTAAGGTGCACCTAGGATAATGAACCTTGCATTAAGATAGCCATCGCATCATGCATAATATACCTTTGATTTCCTCGTGGAGTTTATTCAGCTCTCATTCGAAGTTTAACTAGATCTTTTCGATTCTTCTTTAGCTTTGTTTCTTTTACAGTAGTTTTATTAGGCATATTCTATCATGTAGACAACGTTGAGTTCAAGGAAAAGCCGGACTCCAAGAGAAGACAGGAGAACTGGTATATGAGGAAAAGCACAAAGACTTCGGCATCAAGCCCGCGATCCAAGATTTAGAATTCGAAGAGTATCCTGAAGACTCAAGTTATGAAGATTAAGGATTTGCAGGCAAGCTCTAACCCCTCGATCATATTCATTTTATATTTTGCTTGCGCACCCATATGATCTAAATGCTTGCATATTTATTTTAATCTATGTTAAAACGTTGTGTAGTTAATACCCTAGTTAATACATATTTATATTAATGTTAGTTACTTGCTCTCATTAAATATGAATACTACTTTGTTACCCGTTGATGACACCTCTTTGTTAACCATAGGACTTCCTTCATTAAAGTCCTTTAACAAATGAAAAGTTGCCTTCATATTAGATTGCTTAGGAACCTTTTTGCGATGTAGTGCATCGCCACACCATACACCGATCATTTATGAAATTATGTTAAAATGAGTTTGGTGGTGTGAGTAAAATAAAGTGGGATGGGTGATTGTGCAATTGGTACTAGGTGAAGAAGGGTGTTTTCTGGTTGTGAGGCGTGGCTTCTGTGAAGGTGATGTGATAGGTGTTAAGCTTCTGTCTGGTCCACCTGCCGTAGAGAAGCGCCGCCCCTGCCATATGAGGACCAGTTCATCGGACCTCAACGTAATGATTTCGTGCAACCACAGAACCTTTGTTAATGGGAAGGACTCACTTCACCCCTTTGGTTATCCACACTGAGCCTCTAAGGCGATCGGGTGGTACACAAGTCGTAGGAGCAGACGTGAGATACTCACAGTTTGGTCTTTGATTACAGTAATAGCCCGCGCCATGGGATCGTATTGCTCATCGGTATAGCCCCTTGGTCGTGTAATCGCCCGTCTTTGCGTGGGGTCCAGGGAGCAGACGTGGATGTCTTAAAACCCACAATATGGCTACGGAAATGTGCTATCATGTCATCGGGTAAATCTCGAGAGATGACCCCTGTTAGCATCTTGAGGTAGACTTTGTGGATACCTTAGCGTGCATTTGCGACTCTGTCGATAAAAAAAAACATAGCCTGTGGGTAAAGTGTACAACCTCTGCAAAGTGTAAAATCTTTCTGAAAGTCCATTGTCACTAGATATAACACACTACAGTTTGGGCTCACTTTGATTAGTCTTCGTATCATCCTAGAGTGTGTGGGTGTAGGTGCCCGTGTTTTGAAAAGTGTAGGTTGTGTGCCAGGGGACGGTACGGTTGCGTGCTAGTTCTCCGACTAAAACTTGAGTACTGGCGGGATCGATGAACATCTCGCTCAGGACCAACCTACTAAAATATAGACAGCAAATATCTCGCGATTCCTTTTTCAAAGCTTCTGTAGTGAACTTTACACAAAACTGGCCTTTTGCAAAAGAAGACCCCTTAGCCTAATCTTTGCTGCAGCCAAATATGCATCTATATATGCCTTTGCTTAGTGTTAGGGCTTGCTGAGTACCTTATGTACTCACTTGTTTGCTATTGTGGTTTTAGACAGAGAAGACCGCGTAGAAGATGACAACGTGTTGGGTTTTCGTTCTGCTTTGCAAGTTTGCTTGTGGCTTTGGGCTATGGTTTTCATTGTTTGCTTCACCTCTACTGGTCAACTGATTGTAGATATTTTAATCTTTGTCATGTTGCCACTAATTCAGGTATATCCTTTTATGCGAAGTATGCTTTTAGATATATATTTTGATGTGTTGGTACGTATCGGCTACTGATCTAGGTATTGATACGTGATGCACAGTGTATCTCAAAAATGAGCTACGACAAATTAATTTTTTGAAAAAGCCGAATGGTTAAAATTGATGTTAGAAGTCAACGGTGACATCAGTTTAAGAATAGAGGGAGTATACTTTAGGCAACTTTCATTTATACCATTATAATTTTGCCAGACCGTTGAAATTGTCTGGTCGTTCAATCAATGTCCTTCTCCATGTTGCACCAGATTTTACTGCTAGACGAAGGCATGGTATTAGCGTCTCCCATACTCGGCTCCAAAGTAAACGTTTTCAATTTGACGAGCTTGACTTTCACTACTTACCCTCCAAAAATAGCTTAACTTTTTCACTATTTATTACAATAGCATGTATGACGAAAAGTCCAGAAACTTCGAACATGACAGTATGTCACGTTTCCAAATTTTTGTATGGCGTACTGGTTACGATCTTGTCATTTGAAGCTGATGTCCAGTACTAGTATAAATCTTTGTATTCCATCCAGTCCCATAATTCTTAACGTTTTGTAAAATGATATAGTCTCTAAAATACAATATTGACTTCTATTTTTTCTATAAACTTTTGTTTAAAAGTGGCATATGCATACTTTTATGAAAGAGATTTTTGAGACAAAGCTATTCGTTTAGTTTTCACATTTTTAAATTTAATTATTTTAAAGTTCTTTGTAATTTATGTTTGTAATATTTAATCCAAACTTTGTCCAGAATGTCAAGAATTATGGTACCGAGGAGTATGTAACTGAATCATGCCTGGGTTTCTCTCCTTCCATGTGGTGGAGGTTCCATTAGTCAAGATGGATAATAAAATCACCTCTCATGATATCATCTCAATGCGCTCTTTACATATATATTTCCAGCTCCATCCACACTGATGCACATGTACATTTGCACCTCTACGGCTCTACCCATCTTCTCATGAAAACATGAGAGTTGGTTTTTGATGATTTCCTCTGCAATCCCCCACTTTGGAATACGAGGCATCAGTGAGGTTTTGAGGACCGTTGCTTTAATTTGACTGCTACAACCAATACGCTTCCCGGTTCCTCTGCCATTCCCACCTCAACTACTGATGTTGCATTCGACAGCTGACAAACAGAGCCTGCCGAACTGTGCCATGCGTTGCTGGAAGGGTTGGGCTATGTGCTAGTATTAGGGTCAGCTAACTCTGCCGATGTTTGAAAAATCACATGTAAAAGCTATTTTTAGGTAGGAGTTGACTGAATTATAAGATGCACTAGAAAATTTGCGCGGTAATTACTGCGCTTTTCGCGTATATTTTTGTTGTACACCCTTAGTTAATTAGTATATTTTAAATTTATTATTTAACAAATAGAAGTATAGTTGTCTTCACATGGATAACAACTCTGGTCTTAAAAAGAAGTTGTCGACATAGTATTCAAAGTATAAGTGTGACCCTTGTTATTTATAAAATATTTAATAAAAAGTAGCATCGGTACACTTTTAAAAAAGTATTTTTAAAACAAATTATTTCTAATTTTGTAACTTAATAAATTTAAAATTATTTCTAATTTATATTGGCAATGTTTGATTAAAACATTGCGTCTAAAGCTACTATTCTTTTAGACCGGAGTTGTAAGTGGAAAAAAAGATTTAATTTTAGTTCTCATAGTAATCAAGGAGCATTTTTAGGAGATAAAACAATTTAAGTTATCTAAATATACATTTTCATAACATATAAATATCTTTAATTATAGTATATACTTGCAAAAGAATTATCCATGAAGAATCTATATATAAGATTTTGGATGGTGAAAAGATCGGGCACATGTTTTATGTTTTGTTAAAGACCTAAATGCAAAACTATTTAAGATTTTTGAGTCCAAAAACTATTCAGGATTGATGGAACGACGGAGTTGTACTTTATTTCTGGTTTTATAAAGGGTATAAAAGCAAGAGCTACAGAGGTATATCCAACTCTTTGTGCACCAGAGGATTGATGTGACGATTTAAAAATTATTGATGATGTGACTTCAGATATTTAAAGAGAATTCACGGGCTTTAATATATAAAGATATTTTTATTATTTCACTATTCATGTAAAGGACTGTGTCAGGACAGCGTGGGGACCTAGAAAAGCTAGGGCGATGGCACGGCTGTTCATGTCTATTCTCGTCGAGTAGAAGCACGCTCTTGCGTTAACCTGGGAAATGATTTTTTTCTCCTTTCTAATATCCACCGTTAGATTTTAATCCGACGGTTAATATTTTTTAGATGACCCATGCAAAGACAGGACAGCATGTAGACCTGGAAAAGGTAGGGCGATGACACGGCCATTCATGCCTGCTCATGTCGAGTAGAAGCACGCTCCTACGTTGACCGGGGAAAGGATTTTTTTTTCTTTTCTAATATCTACCGTTAAATTTTAATCTGACGGTTAATATTTTTTAAAGTGACGTGGCGCAGCTAGGGTTAAGAGAATGCTTTAAAGATAAGTGCTCGATAGCACCGGTACTGATTTCGCACCGAGCAGTCTCTATGCTCTTCGGGTTGAGGCCGATTAGAGCATTAGATGTTACATAGGAGTGTAAATTGGTGCATCTAGTTTCACTTTAGAACTTGTTTAGTTAAAAAAAAAACTAAGTTTTAAAAATTCTCACCACTTTTGAATAACTATTTTTTTAACTAAAAAAGTTTGAAGGTAACCTAATGGTGATTAATTTTCACACCTAATATTGCACACTCCGTCCATGCGATGCGTGGACAACTGGACACACTCACATGGGCATCAATGCTCCCATAATGCAAAAAAAAAAAAAAAATCATGTCTAGGCGATTCTCTCTAACCGGACATAATATTTTTGTCAAAAATACTGCGACCAAGCTCGGCCACCCGCGATTTGTGGAAGGTTCCTGGTAACTTGCTCCCAACCCTTTCACGTATCCTAGCCGCAATATGCAAGTCAGAAGTAAACACAGTATATGTGATATCTTCCTTGGAAACCCATGAAACACATACTCCTACATCTCTATGTTGTTGCGTGCAGTCAACATCTGTTCTATCTTCCTTGGATAACTGGGAAGACATCCAGCCATATATATGTTTAATGATGCATCTTTGCGCTGTTAATTTATGTTCAACACCTTCCATAACGTTCAAGCATTAGTGTGTGAAATGGATTATGCATAGTAATACCCATGCTGTAATGTGAGTATCGTAATCGCTCAGTCGCAAAAAAAAAGAGTATCGTAATCACAAAATTGATATGAGAGCGACTATCATACTACTCGTTATGATGCTGATTGATTTCTGTTACAGTGCGTCGTCGCCTAAAAAAAGACATAGATCTGTTTTGATGTTTTATTTGCATCTATGCGTGTTCAACACCTATCTTATGGAAAACAGACGCATCTTTTTTGTAGACGCCGAAATCGGGTCCATGCCAACACACCGCTCGCATATTTATGTGCGAGAACGCCGGCGGTTCTATAACGTCGGGTTTGGACAGCGCCTAAACAACCTCGCCTCGAGAGGGACCTTATTGAAGGAGGATCGTTTTAAGGTTGATCCGGGCTCGATCAGACCAACCGGATCGCATTCGGTCGTCGCTGGAACGAAGGAAGAACAGCACGAGGGGTCGAATAATGGGATTAGGGTTTGAAGAAGAACGAATTGTACAAGCAAATGATAGGTTCGATTGGGATACTCCTCAACCGGTCATGGGCCTCTGTTTTATAGAGGTCAGATGGTCTTATCCTGCAAGGCAACAGATCTCTCAAGTTTGTAAAGAAATTGAAATCAATCTGCTGAAAACTTTCCAAACTGACACTACTAGAGTGTCTGGTAAAGTGTCGGATATTTCGGTGATCAGAGTCTCCGGTAGAATGCCAAAGTGTCCATCGTGTAAATTTGGGAACTCAAGAGAGCTCATCGGACAGTCCGATATACTGCCAGACACTCCGGTGGGCCAAGAGCCCCAACTCGAGAGAGTCTACCGAACACTTCGACACTATACCAGACACTCTGGTGGGCTAAATGCCCCAACCTAGGAGGGCTCACCGGACACTTCGGTACTATACTGGATACTCTGGTGGGCGAAGTGTCCCAAACTCGAGAGGGTTTGTCGGACATTCCGGTGGCCCTGATTTGTAGGTGTCGACATATGCCCTCCTGTTTTTTGTTGAAGTTCCTGCACCATAAAACACTTTAAGCACCCAAAACTTCTAAGGGCGATGATCCTTCCAACTCATCGGCCATCGTATCATTTTTTTGGCAACGATACTTCATATCGGCCGTTCTTTCCTCTAATGCTTCTTGCCATACACTTGGATGATACTTTTTTAAGTATCGACCGTTAAGATCCTTAGGTAATGACTCTCCTTGGATACTTTCTAACATGTATACATTCCCGGCAATGACTTTTACCACTCTATATGGTCCTTCTCAACTAGGAGACCATTTTTCAAACTTATTGCTTCTTAAGCCTACATGCAGAATAGTTTTCCACACTAATTCGTTCACTTGAAAAGTTTTACATTTCACCTTCTTGTTGTAAGCTCCAGCAACTCTCGCCTTATCTTTCTCAATTTCCTTCAAGGCACTCAAACGCTTATCGGTGACCTCATCAACATTATCTAGCATTAAAGTCTTATACTCATCGGTGGATAAGTTATTTTGTTTAGCTAATCTTAGACCTCCTAGATTTACCTCGACGGGTAAAACGGCATTTTGTCCACACACAAGTTCATAAGGTGTAACCTTAGTTGCCCCGTGCCTAGATATCCGATGAGCCCACAATGCTTCTAATAAGACTTCGTGCCACCTATTGGGATGGTTTTCTATCTTTTTCTTAATGAGTTTGATCAACGTTTTATTATTAGACTCGGCCTAACCATTGGCCTGAGCGTAATATGTAGATGAATTGAGTATCCTAATCCTATAGGATTCGGTAAACTCTTTAACATGACCGGACGTAAAGGAAGTGCTTTAGTCGGTAGTTAAATTTTGCGGTATGCCGAATCTATTAATAATATGTTCGGTAAGGAACTCAATTACCTCTTTGTGCATGTTCTTAAAAGCCACCGCTTCGGTCCATTTGGTAAAGTAATCCGTCGCCACTAACATGAAACGGTGCCTCTTCGAAGATAGAGGATGTATTTGCCCTATGAATTAAAAGTTGCCTAGAGGGGGTGAATAGGCAACCTAAAATAATTCCAAAAAAAACTCAACGAACTGTCAGACCACCGAGTCTTCGGTAATGTGCCAGATACTCGAGTCACCGAACAGTCCGGTAACTTGCCGGACACTCCGGTCAAGCAGGCACTTGGACGAAATTCGGATCTAAGCAAGTTTTAGCGAGTTCTAGCAAATTCCACTTGAATCAAAAGACTAGAATATGATATAGAAAGTAGATCTAAGCAATTAAACAAGCTAGAGACTAGTGAGCAAGTAGATCGAAGCAAATCTATGAATAGGAACAACAAAAACAATATGAACTTGAAAGAATGAAAAGAGCACAGAGAGACACAAGATTTTACTTTGAAGTTCGAGTCCACGAAGGATCTTTACATGTCCATTGAGAGGTTCACAAAGAATCGGACCTCACTCAATCCTTTCTCTCACTCAACCAACCACAAAGGTGAGGTTGAGTTCTCCACTAGCAAATCCCTTTCGGGAAGGGGTGAACAAACTTTTCGGGGGCGTCACCACACAAGTTGAGAGGCTTGGTGAAAATATCGGCCAATTGGTCTTTTGTGGGTACATGGAATATCTCTATATCCCCTTTTAGTGTATGATCTCTCAAGAAATGGTGCCAGATGTCTATGTGCTTTGTGCGGTTATGATCACAAGGATTATTAGCAATTTTGATGGCACTCTCATTGTCACATAGGATAGGGACTTTGTTCTTAAAGCAACCAAAGTTCTTAAAGGTTTGCCTCATCCATAGCAATTGGGCGCAACAGCTACCCGCAACTGTGTACCCGCAGCTATGTACTCACATAGGATAGAGAGACACCAATTTTTGCTTTCATAGGCTCTAATCTTGTTGACGATAATCTTGAGCCGGTTGTACATCTCTTGAGGGGTCTCTTTGTCTTCCATCACAAATCTTCCCAATTCTCCCTCAATCATCTCAATCTTAGCAATTCTTATGGTCTTAGTGCCTTCATGAGCAACTCGAAGAGTATCCCAAATCTCCTTTGCCGAGTTCAACCCATCAACCTTGTTGAACTCTTCTTGATTGAGCGATGAGAGAAGAACCGTCACCGCTTGAGCATTTCGGTGGAGATCTTGTTCTTGTTCCGGAGTGAGTTCTTCATCGTCATCACTATCTGGATATTCAATACCTATACAAACAATATCCCAAATGCTCGGGTGAAGCGAAAATAGATGATACTTCATATTGTGCCTCCACTTGGTATAGTTCACCCCATCAAATTGAGGTGGTTTACCAATGGGTAACACAAGAAGTTTGTGTTAGAATTATGGCGAGAATAATTGAAAGAGGTCTTAGGATAGTCCTTTTTAACTCTCTTCTTTTTCTACTTTGCCTCTTTGGCCATCCTCCTGAGGAGTAAGAAGGATTCCGCATTACTCTCACTTGAAAATGAGTGTTCAATCTCTTCGCTTGATTTTTCGCTGGCTTGGCTTGATTCTGTTAGACCCATCATCGTCTCTCCAAGCGATTAAGCTCGATTCAGAGAGTTTGGCTTTGATACCAATTGAAAGTTGCCTAGAGGGGGGGTGAATAGGCAACCTAAAATAATTCTAAAAAAAATAAACTCAACGAATTGTCAGACCACCGGAGTCTTCGATAATGTGCCGGATACTCCATGTACTGGACTGTCCGGTAACTTGCCGGACACTCCGGTCACGCAGGCACTTGGACAAAATTTGAATCTAAGCAAGTTTTAGTGAGTTCTAGCAAATTCCACTTGAATCCAAATACTAGAATATGATATAGGAAGTAGATCTAAGCAATTAAACAAGCTAGAGACTAGTGAGCAAGTAGATCGAAGCAAATCTATGAATATGAACATCAAGAACAATATGAACTTGAAAGAATGGAAAGAGCACAAGGAGACACAAAATTTTACTCTAAAGTTTGAGTCCTCGAAGGATCTTTACGTCTCCGTTGAGAGGTTCACAAAGAACCGGATCTCACTCGATCCTTTCTCTCACTCAACCAACCACAAAGGTGAGGTTGGGTTCTCCACTAGCAAATACCTTTCGAGAAGGGGGAACAAACTTCCCGGGGCGTCACCACACAAGTTGAGAGCTCCCGGGCACGCCTAGCCGTCTAGGAGAAAAAGCTTCAAGAGTAACAAACTCGAATCGAAGCTCGACGGTACCGCAAATGCTCAATGAGAGTGGAAGCACTTCTCTCACAATCTCTAGCTCAAATCTTGCAAGCTTAGGCCTTGGAAGAGAGTGGGAGAGTGTTTCTGGAGCTCAAGAGTGTGTTGTTCAAGAGTGAGTCGACAGCCCTCTCAAAAGGGGCTGAGGTGGTATAAATACCCGGACTCCAAAAAGTAGGACCACATACTGACTGACCGGACACTCCGGCACTTTGTTGGACACTCCGATCCACCGGAGTCTCCAGCGACTTGCCGGATACTTCGGTGAGGCCTTTCGGGTTGGCATAGCCTGAGCCACCGGAGTCTCCGGCACTATGCCAGATACTCCAGTGAGCCCTTCCAGGTGCGGTCTGCTAGGCCACTAGAGTGTCTGGCACCTTCTCGGGTAAGGACAGTAAGCCTTATCGGAGACTCCGGCAATGTGCCGGATACTCTGGTAAGGAGTCTCGGGTTAGGTCAAGATTTGAACATTTTTGGCACATTGAGACCTCAATTTAAGTTCCTCTTGATAGTATGGCATACCTAGACTCAAAAATGATAAAATCTAGTGTTCTTTCATGAGAAAAGGCTCCGTGACTTGATCCAAGAAAATTGGGGGGTCTTATTTTCCTTTCAATATTCTTTTCTTCTTTTTGAAACTTTCCGGTTGTCAATGCACTTAACAAATGTCATTAGCGCTTTGAATGGTTCGTCATTATCCACCAAAACCCACTAGGGGGCCTAGATGCACTTTCATGAAGTCCAATCCCCATTCTCGAAATGGCTATAGTTTTATGGTGGCGTTCATCATGGCAGCGGATGCCAATTGAATATTTTTAAACCTTTGGCACTCTTCGCATCCTGTGTAGTAACGATAACAAGCGACAATCATGATTGGCCAATAGAACCGACCATTCTTAACAACCATTTCATTTTTGGAGCCGATTGATGCGTACCACAAATGCTCTCATGAACTTTTCTCATAGCTATTCTAACCTCGTCATCACTCAAACATTTTAAAAGCAAATCATCTCCTGTTCGACGGTATAAGTTACCTTCAATCAAAGTATACTTAAAAGCTATATGCCGAACTTTCCTGTCCACACTTTAGGTTGGACTATGAAGGTATAAAACTATGGGTGTCCTCCAATCAAACGATTCGTCATTATCACGGTTTGACACGTTAGTATCCGAATAGTCTAGTTCCAACACCTCAAACATCGGCTTCTTATCGACTGAAAATCAACCTTTACTAACACTGTAACCCGATGCTTGTTGAGCCAACTCATTGGCTTTACTGTTTTCTAGCCTAGGCACATGATGTTTGTTGAACTCATCCATTCTTATAATGATTTATAGGTATTTGTCTAAGATAGCATTCAATGATCCGTCTAAGCATTGAAAATTTCTAGATTTTTATTACACTACTAACAATGAATCACTGAAAGCCTCTACATGCTTAACCCCTATGGACTCCAACATTTCCAAACCGAACAACAACGCTTCATATTCGGCTTGATTATTGGTGCAATCAAACTCTAATCAGTTTGAGAATTCACGTGTGCATCATGAGGAGAGACTAAAACTACACCAACACCTTAACCCTCTTTACATACCGATCCATCAAAATATAAGGGTAAAAGTAAAATAAGCAACATCTAGATCATGTTCTAAATCAATCCGATGTTCAACAATAAAATTAGCAACAATTTGGCCTTTCATGGATTTCAACGATTCATAAGCCAAATCATATTCAATCAATGCATAAGCCTATTTACCAAGCCTACCACTAAAAATCGGCCTATGCAACATATGCTTAATAACATTGGGTTGACAAGCGACCACACAAGTGCTAGATATCAAATAATGTCTCAACTTGGTGCAAGCATGATACAAGGAAAAGCATATTTTCTCGATGAGCGTGTACCTTGCTTCCGCATCCACCAACCGTCGGCTCACATATGTGATCATGTACTCCCTCTCTTCGGCTTCTTGCGTCAAAATAGCACCAACCACATCATCTTCCGCCGCTACGTAGAGACGGAAAGGGACTCCTCCCTTAGGCGCCCTAAGGACCGACGGCGAAGACAAGTATTCTTTGATCTTCTCAAAAGCTTCTTATGTCCCCCCAAGTGAATTCGGCTTCATTCTTTAACTGAAGGATAGGAGTAAATGCATTAATCTTCCTCGACAAGTTAGATATGAATCGCTTCAAGTAATTTACTTTTTCTAAGAAGCTTTGCAACTCTCTCTTACATGTAGGCACCTGCACGTTTCTAATTGCTTCTATCTTCTTAGGATCTACCTCTATGCCGTTTTTATGAATTATGAAGCCTAAAAACTTCCCTGCCGATATAGCAAAAGCACATTTGAGCGAGTCCATTTTCAAACCGAAACGACGCATTCGGTCCAAAGCGAGTTGCAAATCGGCCAAGTGAGAATCTAAAGCGGTCGATTTGATCACCACATCATCTATGTAAACCTCTATGATGACACCAAGCAAATCATGAAACATAAAGTTCATGGCTCTTTGATATGTGGCATCGGGCATTCTTTAACCCAAAAGTCTTGACAACTCACTCAAACAATCCTACAAAACTGGGACATCTAAAAGTAGTTTTAGACATCCTCTTCGACCATGAAGATTTGGTTGTATCTCATATTACCATAAAAAAGCTAATAACTCTATGGCTGGAAGCATCATTAATCAACATATCGGCTATGGGCATAGGATATTCATCTTTGGGGTGGCTCTATTTAAATTTTTGAAATCAATGCAAACTCTAATCTTACCGGTGTTCTTCTTTTCCACCGACATGTGTTACAGATCCACTCCGCATATCTGCAAGGTCTTATAAATTTTGCCTCAAGTAATCAGTTAATTTCTCTTTAATCCGATCGTGCATATTCGGGTTAAATCTTCTCATCAGTTGCTTAAAGGGTCTAAAACCTGATTTTATTGGAAGCCGATGCTCAACTAGCTTGCGGCTCAATCCGGACATTTTATTATAAGACCATGTAAAATAGTCCACATATTATTTTAGTAAACCAATTAACTTGACCTTATAATTGGCTTTCAGGTTTTTATTTATATAAGTTGTTGGATTATTATCACTGCCAAGGTTCACGTCCTCAAGAGGATCGACCGAAGTGAATCCTATTCGTAACTTATCCATGTCCTCTATTTCTTCTATAGCTTCGCACATATCGTTCGTATTGGACCAATAGTGCTCCACTCTCTTTTGCAACCAATCAATATTTGACTCCATTAAATCACATTATATGGTTGAGCCGATTTTTCATCGGCTTTATATTGACGGTACAAAACCATCTCTAGTCACACTAAGAAAATCATAATTCATCAAGTCTAAGCCGGTCAAGCACTTGACGGTGTCATGCGGCAAAAAGATGATTCGGCCGGAGCAACACAAGCCGATGCATTCGCATGAAGAACCTCTACACCATCACTAACCCATTGTATTAAGAATTGATGCAATGTAGAGGAGACACACCTATTGGCATGAATTCAATCACGCCCTAAGATCAAGCTATAACTACTATGCACATCGGCAACAAAGAAAGCGGTAGCCATGGTCTTGCTTCCAACGGTGAGCTCCATAGAAGCGACCCCTTTAGCCTCGATAGGGTCTCCTCCTCCCACACCGTTCAAAGTCATATTGGTTCAGATGAGCTCGTCATCGGCCTTACCTAGCTTATTAAATAAAGAATATGACATTAGGTTAACAATAGCACCGCCATCTACAAGCACACGAGAAATCGGTGATCCATTAATATGACGTCTAACGTAGAGGGGTTTCAAATGGTTCTCCGATTCCTTAGGCTTTTTAAAGATAGCACTCTTTGGCCCAAAGTCAAATTGTGCCATAACCTCTTCTTCTTCTACCATTGAATAATCGAAAAGAGACAAGCAAATGGTGTTAATGTCCATACCTTTTTGAGACGGTGTAGGCTCGTAGTCTAAGAGGTCGTCGTCGTCGAACTCGGACATATCAACGTCTTCCATGGGCGAAGGCGCTGCAACGTCCTCTCCAAGCACAGTGTTGGCCAGCCCGAGTGCCTTCAGAGTAGCCACCGCTTCCTCCGTCACCGGTGAAGTAGGAGCTTCGGGCTCCTTGACTCTCCACTGCTTACCTTGAGAGACCATCGGCTTGATCTCGTTGAAGACCACATCCCTCTTTTTCTCCGCCTCCTCCTCTCGCATCTTCCGGAGGCACAGGCTTTGGAGCTTCCTCTTTGAGTGTGGGTCAGGCCAGGCGGACACCACCTCAGTTGCGTGTACTTGAAGGAGCTCCTGCTGCTGCTACCCTCATGATCATGGGAGGCTTTTTCGATCGGATCATCCAAAGTGATCGGTCCCGTGAAGGCTCCCCTAATTTTGACATCGGTTGTGCCGATTTTCATGACACCTTCGGATGCACTCTCTTAATGAACAAAAGTAGAAGGGGCAGGCTCGTTACCTTGCTTCGAGCACCACTCCTGTTTAGGCATCGTGGTGGAGCCCCTTCCTTGAACTTTGATCGGTCGAGACTCCGTCCGATCCGGGACAGGGCCGGAGAGCCTTGTGAAGACATCTCCCATAGGTCCTTCCACCTCGGATGAAATGGCGGGTATGGCATCGGTGAAATGGGCATTTTTCACACTTAGCTACAGCAAAGGTGTATTTCACACCGTCTTTTCGATTCTTATGAACCGGTTCAAGCGAATCGCAAGCGAATGTTTGGTCTTATAGGGCCAAACAAACTCGGCAGCTAGAATGTCAATGGAATCATCATCGAAGCTATCCGAATCACATTCCACGACGTGCACGGTGTGGTGGATCTTGTAGTCTTGTTTTATTTCTTTGCTTTGGCTTTCTTGAGCCGAAGCCGTTTGTTGGAAGTGAGTGAGTGCAAGAAAATCGTACCACTCCAACTTTTTCAAAAAATTGTTAAATTAAAGCATCGATTCTTAACATCTCTAAACCGCCGAATTTAATCAACGACGGGTTCGTCTTTTTCTTACCGAACCGATGTCAAATGTGACAGCTTCAACTCGTTGTCCCCGAAATAAAAGTGATCATAAAATTTGCGCTGTAAAGACTCCCATGTGTAGATGGAGCCCGGGGATTATGAGAAAAACCACGAGAAAGCGGTTCTGGTTAGCGATAAAGAAAACAAGCATACTTTCAAAGCTTCGCTAAAAACCGCTTCTCCTAATTTCGCTACATATTGGCTAATGTGTTCCTAAGTGGTTTTACTATCTTCGCCATTAAATTTGACGAAGTCGAGTACGCCATCAACTAGGATAAGGGACCAAATCAAAATATGCGGGGTATGGTTTTTGGTAAATTCAGTCTCTTCCTTTGAGGTCCACCCCTAGCGTTTCGTGGAATTGCTTGTTCAAGTCTCTTTCTTAATGCGTGTCATACACTCCTCTATGTTGGCAATGGGTGGCCTAGCGGAAGTACTAGATGGTGGAGGGTGTACACTTGTTTTCATGGCACTAAATAGTTTATTAGGAATAGGGGCATGACGGATACCCATTGCAACGACCGGGATTTTACTTACCATTCGATAAGTCCCGATTTCCCGTGACATTGCCAATCCCAGGAGTTTGGTAAGCACGATATCACAAGCGATCAATCAAGAAACCATATCAGAAACATTAAACAAGAAACAAGAATAGAAAATAGCATGACAAAGTGAAATTATTAGAATAAAATCCTCCAAAGGGGTCCATCGGCACGCAGGCCGGAAATATCTCAGAGCAGATATATCTCTATCGTGAATCCAACAAAAGCAACAACGGAAGCATCAACATGGCAGCGGTAGCGAACCTCCTCCACACAGGCTAGCTTGAGCGCAGGAGCGAACGTCACGGACCGTCAGAGACGTAGTCGAAGTCAAAGCTGAGAGTATCCTCTGAAAACAACAAATTAGAAAGCCGTGAGTACGAATACTCAGCAAACCGCGTACTACCTAACAACAATGTATGCATGCAAATGGTTTCAAAGGTAAAGGCATGGCTCAAGTGCTAAATGCAAGTTTAAAACATTTTATTTTATTTAGAGAATGCAAGAAAGCCTTATTTTTAAACTTGTCAAATTTTATTATCTTGCCCCGCAGAGATCTCCGTTATCTCGGACGGGGGTTCATTTTAATGCCGATGTAATCTCCACACTCGGCCACAGCTCAAAGGCCGGAGTCAAAAACATTTGAAAAAGGAGAGGAGGAAGAAAAACAAAACTACTCAACGAGGAGCACAACTCAGGGGGTGTCCTTCCAAAAGGACGTGGCAATGCGCATCGACTAAAACTCTGCAGAGGTTATGCACCTGGACCCACGACATGCGTCATCAGGAACTCCCGTCGTAGCTCCGACGAACACACAAGACCCGTCCACAAGCTTTAACTGGCGTCAACCGTCCTCTAGGATAGGGATCCCAAAAGCCTACGCAATCGGGTCCTGGAGCTGTGAAAAGCCTACCACTGATCAGGTGGGGTATCTCGATCTCATGTGGGGAGTCAGAGCTCTACACCACACTAACACTACACCGCCAACCCACGGGTAAACAACCAGTCTCGGCAAGCTTCAAGATCAAGCTCCCATACAGGGTAACGTGGTGTGCATGGTTGTCAACTGAGCGTACAAGACTCGAAGGACTCGGTCCTTAATTGCCGGGGCAGGCACCATCTCCAACCTCAACGCCAACAACAAGTCTCACGGAAAGATCCCAGTCCGAACCTTCCCGTTGTACCCGCAACAGGTACGCCCACAGAGACTTCCCAAAAGTCCCACAGCTCCTCATACTCCAACTTGCCCCGCTAAATAGTTATGTATAGTTATTTGCAATATTCACACATTTGAAGCACGGTTCAAAAGCATTTAACACAAATTCCATTTTATAGTAATAGGTGTGAGATGAAAATAAATGCGACTAAGCATGGCTAAACATAAAAGTAAAATAAATGTACTAAAGCAATTCTAGGGTTGATATTTGTGGAACAGTAAACAGGCATGGCTTAGGAATGTTGCTAGCACATTTTAAAATAGTTGGCATGCAAATTAGGGTTGCAAACAAAACATGCAGTTTAAAATGCTGGGAACAAAGTGATCAAGGGACGCGGCTTGCCTGGCAAATCGGGATCGAAGTCGGGATCCGGGTCGCCGAACTGATCGGGCTCGCAGAACTCCTCCTCGGGAACAACAGTTAATCACAACACAACAAGAGGGATTAGACACTAATTACGCGACAAAGAATAGAACCGAAATTTGAATCTAAATCGAAACTACTAGACTAAACGCACGCAAAACATTTCCTGAAACAAACCTACACGACAATTGCGACGAGACAATTAACGAAACAATTTGAGAAAAGAGTAAATCCTCAAGCTCCAATGGATAAATACGATCAGACTCGGTTAGGGTCTCAGGTCCAAGTACCGAGGACTGCCACCACAACTCTCCTTTCAACCACGTTCTAATCTAAAAAAAAAATCTGGTAACTGCTCATCAGGCACTGCTAAACCAGATGAACCTGTTGCAACCCTAGACCAGCTTGATCTGAGCACTCGACGCGCGGACTTCGAATCGGCCAGCTACTGCATAGGATCGGCGACCTACTGCTGCGCCTCGAATGAAAACCCAACACACACAAAATGCGGAACAGGGGATCTCACCGAGGACTATGCTGGAAAACGAGGCAGTTGCGGCGTCGGTGACTTTGGCTCGGGAAACGGCGCAGCGGACGATGGATCGACTTGCGGGTCCCAGCGGTGCGACGGCGACGGACAACGTGGCAGGCAGCGACTCGGCTAGGGTCCCACACGCGTCGGAAACGGCGACAGGCACGC
>BCLG01000236.1:0-13028 GCA_001602295.1 Zoysia matrella | reverse complement strand
CGCGCTGCTGGGCTGCGCCGATGGGCCGGCCGCGCGGGCACTATAGCCAATGGGCCAAAACGCCCATTTTGAGATTTTTTCCCTTTTTCAGTGGGATTTCTTAATAGATAATTTCGCTATTTTTTGGCTTAATTAAATCTGTCAAAATTTGAACCAATGAGATAATTTTGACAGAACAAAAAAAAAGAACAAAATGCCTCTGAAAATTAAAGAAATTTGTTTTCCGCTGCATACTTAAAGAAATTATTTTCACTATTAAATTCGAACCAACGGGAGAATTTAATTTTGGAAAAATAGTAATAAATTTCAGTAATTATGATATTGTTACTTTCTGACCAACGTTGATAATAACAGTATTATAATTTCATAATTGATATTTTTTATGCATTATTTTTATTTCTGCCCAACGCTGACATAGATTTAATGTATAATACAAAATTGTGTGTCATATTTTTGACCAACGTTGAAAATAAGACATATAATTTTATTGTTATTATGTTCTCGCTTTATTTGATTTATTTACAGGCGGATACAACTTAATGAGTTGTATCAAAGAGATACCCACTCTCAAAGGTGACAACTATAGAGAGTGAAAGAAAAAGATAGACCTAGCGTTTATTTTGGCTGAGGTGGACTGGGTCCTCACCACAGAATGTCCCACTGAGCCTGAGGAGCCAGTGAGGAAAGAAAATGAGGCTGAGACTGCTTGGCAGACTAGACAGAGGGACTATGCTCTCTTAAAGATGTTCTATGACCTTGAGCATAGAAAATAGACCACAGCCCAACAAGAAGTGTATGGCTGTGATAAAGAACACGGTTGACCTGCAATTGTGGGTTCAATCTCAGAGTGTAACACTGTCACAGAGTACCTTGAAAGAATAAAGAGACAGTTTACTGGCTCTTCAAAGACATATGCTACACAAGTGATTAAGCAACTTGTGACAGAAAGGTACTCTGGTTGTAATGGTGGCATTAGAGAGCACATACTAAGGATGAGCAATATGGCATCCAAGCTCAAACCAATAGATTTGGGTCTCAAGGATGAGCTCTTTATCTATCTGATTTTTGCTTCTTTGCCAAAAGAATTTGACACCTTTGTTGTCAACTACAATATACAACCCGAGACATGAGACTTAGAAAAGTGCATAGCTATGTGTGTGCAAGAGGAGGACAGAATTAAAGCTTCACATGGTGGTTCTATCAACTATGTGAAGGACAACAAAAAAAAGAATTTCAACATTCACTCCTCAAAGAACAAGGGAAAAGCCACCGTCCATCAGCCTCAACAGAATAAATTTACAGTAGACAAGGACCAGTGTCTTCATTGCAAGAAGACGGGACATTCCAAGAATGATTGTCCCTCATATTTAAAGATGATCATGGTAAAGAAAGGTAAGAACATTATTACCTTCATAAACGAATTCCTGTATGTGCAATATTCGAAATCTACTTGGTGGATTGACTCTGGAGCAACTGTTCATGTTGCAAATTCCTTGCAGCAATTCCGTTCGACGAGAACTACGCAAAGAAGAGAAAGATGCATTAAAGTTGCAAATGGAGTCCAAGCAGAAGTTGAAGCCGTTGGTGATCTTTCATTAGAGCTAGCTGATGGTTTTACTCTTATACTCTGAGATGTTCTCTATGTACCCTCTCTACAAAGAAATTTGATTAGTGTTTTATGTTTGGATAATGATAGTTATGATTGTCATTTTGGAAATGGCAAATGTGAAATAATGTTTAATAAAGAATGTGTTGGTCTTGCCATATTACAAAATGAGTTTTATTTGTTATCACTACGTGATGATGTGAATGTCGTAGGCGATAATGAGAACGTTGCGTGCGAGATAAACGAATCCTTGTCTATCAATGAAAATAGAAAACGAAAAAGAATTTTAGATGCGTCTTGAAATTATGGCACTGTCGTTTAGGCTATATTTCGAGAGGGAGAATAGAAAGACCAGTTAAGAATGATATTCTTCCTCCACTAGAGTTTTCAGACTTAGAACAATGCAGGGAATGCATCAAAGGAAAATATGTAAAGAAAATTAAGAAAGATGCAAAAAGAAGCACAGGAGTTCTACAAATTATTCACACAGATATTTGTGGTCCCTTTTCTGTGAATAGTATAGATGATTATGACTTGTTCATAACATTCACGGATGATTACTCCCGATATAGATATATTTATCCAATCAAAGAAAGAAATGAAGCATTGGATAAATTTAAGATATTTAAGGCTGAACTTGAAAACCAACACGATTTAAAGATAAAGATAGTCCGATCCGATCGTGGGAGGAGTACTAAGGTCGGCATACCCCGTATGGACAGGTTCCTGGACCTTTTGCAAGGTTTCTACAGGAAAATGGAATAGTGGCCCAGTATTCTACACCGGGCGAACCTCAGCAAAATGGAGTAGCTGAAAGACGCAATCGTACCCTGATGGATATGGTGTGAAGCATGATGAGGTATTCCACACTGCCATTGAGTTTGTGGATGGAGGCGTTAAAAACCGCTATTCATATTCTCAACAGAGTGTCAAGTAAGTCGGTGCCGAAAACACCGTATTAGTTGTGGACAGGGAGAGTTCCCTCATTAAACCACTTACGTGTGTGGGGAAGTCCCGCTGAGGCTAAAATATTTAACTTAAATTTTGAGAAACTAGATCCCAAAACAGTAAGTTGCCATTTTATTGGCTATCTTGAAAAGTCAAAAGGTTATCGTTTCTACTGCCCAGACAGATATACAAAGTTTGTAGAAACGAGACATGCTGTCCTCCTAGAGGATGAGATGATTAGGAGGAGCATGGTAGCTCGAGAGATTGACCTTGAAGAGAAGCGGACGTATACGCCCACTCCGATGATTCAAGAGCCATTCTTTACACTACCTGTTGTCGCTGCACCGACAGTGTGAGATACTGTGGTGCAAGCACCTATTATTATTTCTTTCTGTGGCAACAATGAATGAGAATGAGGAACCTGTTCTACAGGATCCAATAGAACCCATTGCCACAGGTGAGGGGGAGCAAGAACAGCCTCAAACAGAAAATGTACGAAATGAAGAGGCTCCGAGGTCTCAAAGAGTAAGAAGATCAGCTGTTCCTGATGACTACGAAGTTTATCAGACAAAAGAATTTCAAATGGAGGATGATCCCATCTCATTTGAAGAAGCCATGAGAAGTGAAAACTCTTCAAAATGGCTTGAGGCCATAGAAGAAGAAATGAAGTCTATGAAAGCTAATAAAAGTCTGGGACTTGGAAGTAATTCTTAAAGTAGCCAAAACAGTAGGCTGTAAAATGGGTCTATAAGACAAAACTCGACTCCCAAAGGAATGTAGAAAGATATAAAGCACAATTCATGGCAAAAGGCTTTACTCAAAGAGAAGGGATTGATTACAATGAGACCTTTTCTCTAGTCTCATGTAAAGATTTCTTCAGAATCATAATGGCACTAGTGGCTCATTATGATTTAGAGTTACATCAGATGGATGTAAAGACAGCATTCTTCAATAGAGATTTGGAAGAAAATATTTACATGGCACAACCGAAAGGTTTTGTCGTGGAGAGAAATGAAAGAATGTGATGCCATCTAAAAAAATCGATTTATGAGTTAAAGCAAGCTTCAAGACAGTGGTACTTGAAGTTTGACAGTACAATAAGAAAATTTGGGTTTAAAGAAAATATAGAGGACACTGTGTTTACTCAAAGTTTAAAGATGAAAAATTTATCTTCCAAATCATGTATGTGAATGATATCCTACTTGCCAGTAGTGACGTCAGTCTGCTACTGGAAACAAAGAAGATTTTGTCTTCAAACTTTGATATGAAAGATCTTGGTGAAGCTTCATTCGTTTTAGGGATCGAAATTCACCGAGATAGAAACAAAGGGGTATTGGGACTGTCACAAAAAACATACATAGAGAAAGTCTTAAAGAAATATGGTATGCATAAATGTAGTCCATCACCTGCACCTATAGTCAAGGGCGACAGATATGAGGATTTTCAATGCCCCAGGAACCAATATGAGATCGATCAAATGAAAGCGGTTCCATATGCTTCAGCTATCAAAAGCTTACAGTATGCTCAAGTGTATACACGCCCTGACTTAGCATTTGTTACCGGTTACTTGGCACATTCTAGAGCAATCCTGGAATAGAACATTGGAAATTGGTAAAGAAAGTCTTGTGCTATTTGCAAGAAACAAAAGGTCTCATGATGACATACAGAAGATCAGATTCACTCTATATAATGAGGTACACAGATTCTGATTATGCGGGAGATGATAGAAAGTCTACATCCGGATATGTGTTTACTCTCGCTGGAGGAGCTATTTCGTAGAAAAGCTCAAAGCAAACCGTCACTACATCGTCCACAATGTATGCCAAGTTTGTTGCATGTTATGAGGCTACGGGGCAGGTGAACTAGCTTAAGAAGTTCATACCCGGTTTAAAAATGGTTGACGACATCCATGGACCACTTAAGTTGTACTGCGATAACGAACCCGCAATAACGTATGCTCACAACAATAAGTCAAGTGGTGCTGCCAAACACATTGACATAAAGTATTATATTGTGAAAGATAAAGTTCGAGATCAAATCATAAGTCTTGAGCATATAAGTACCGCAAAGATGTTAGCGGATCTGCTTACTAAAGGCTTAGCACTCAAAGTGTTCATTGAACATGTTGCTGGCATGGGTTTAAGGGAAAACCTGTGATTCCTGAACTAAAAGATGGCCCAAAAGTGTAGTAACTATTTCAGAACAAAAAAAATATATTGTAGCTGTTAAATCTATCGGCGATTGATCGTGACGATGAGACAGTTCTATGCACTAATCTGTAATAGAATGAGTAAAGTTAAAAAGTATTAAAGATAAAAGTATAAGGTGAGATCAAGGGGGAAAATGTTAGAAATTGATCTCCACCCGTTTTGGCTCAACGGCCTAAATGGGCTCTTGACCTAATTGCGCCCTGATCGGAGGCGCCCAGCCCATTATGGCTGGTGGGCCCCTGTCGCCAGTGCCACAATAAATAGAGGTGGGGGCCGGCCAGTACTCACATCAAGTTCGTTTGTACCGCCACACCCCACCGACAAACCCTAAACCCGATCTGTGAGGAGGCGCTGTGCCGACGGGAAGCACCACCGCCGTCACCGCCACGACGACCGCCGTCACCGGGAGATCGACGACGTCGCCGTGACTTCTACGCCACTGCCCTCGCCACCGAACGACGCTACCCTAGCGCAGAGGACCGCATCGATAAAGGGCAGATGGCCGGATTGTCTTCCACGACTCCGGTTACCAGATCTGAAGGTATTGACCACCTCTGAACCACAGATTTATTCCTCGACATGAGACTCTCGGATCTGCACTCCTAGACACCAGAAAAGATAACTACAATTCGTTCTAGAGGAGCTGTATGTTGAAGTTTTGAAGTCACTCTCAAGATGGGAGGTGGAATATGCCTAGTGCCAGCATTCTGTTCCGGCGAGTAACGACCATGTCTGAGGCTTCTCTAAAAGCTAGGGGTTGCATTGTAATTTCCTGTTTTTCATATGTTTTTTGTAAAACTCTAGAATGTAATGGCTAACTTCGTAATATAAGTCCCCTTCCGAAAAAAAAGCAACGTGCGTGTATTTTCATAGGCTTGCTCAGTTGATGTGATTGTAAATATGGTTGTTGTGTAAATCTGATGTTTATTAATGCAGTTATGTATAATAAATATGCCAACTTGACAAGCAATTTCTGGTTGCTAGAGGTGAAATTCTTGACCAGGTGGAACGGTGCTAGATGTTGACCTGCCAACCCAGACTACGGCAATGGGGATGGCAAGTTCATTTTGCTTTATGTTTTTTTCCACTAGCGCGCATTCTGCTGCTGTCGTTCGCTCTAGTTGTAGTTGTTACTCCCTCTGTCCTCAATTATTATTTTTTTAATACATCTCCAATTATTTGACGTCCTGGCGTTGAGCAAAGAAACCAAAGATAAGGCCGTTTAAGTCATCCATCATGGGAGAATAAGAGGAGTAATGACATTGAAGTTGACATCAACCATTGTGGTAGTAAAAATAAGGTCGGCAGTAGTGCCACTACCAGGTCACAAGCCGTAAAAAGTATTAACTCTCTCTCTTCAACTCGTTTTCTCTCATGCTTGCTGAAGCAAATGTTGTCGTATAAGGCCACCTCAAGACCCTTTCTGGTATACCCATTGTTAGAATGAAAATAGCTAATGCCTACCTGACACATTACCCACCTTATTACTGCACTCTAACATTGCTATAGCTCAGCCGCATGCATCTCGGGCAGAGAGCGCGGGTGGAGCGGTAACTTCAATGCAGTAAATAGGAGCATTGTTGGAAGTCTGTTGTTGTGATTATATTGGGATGTAAGGATGATAAGTAAGTTAAAATGTAGAGAATTGTATGATTGACAAGTAATATGAGAAGAGAAAGTAAGGTTCCACCTGCCGATGCACGCATGCAAGGGCATACCCGTCCAAAGTGGGTTTCATAATGCAAAATGACTCGAGCATTTGGCTACTTCCATACAAACCTCCAGAGACATTTTTTGAAGAACCGGAGGAAGCAATGGTTTTCTGGGTCTGGCCAGTGGTTGGGATATGCCATTGTAATTTTATAAAAAATCTCTAATATACCATGCTGATTCACATATAATTAAAATAGGATAAAGTCTAAATTACTACCCTTAAGTATAGCCAAAGTTCAAATTATAACACATGTTAAAAATGCATCATATTTTTACGAGATGTTATAATTTTGTTTCTTTAGATTAAGCTAAAATTTTACGAGATGATAGAACACATTATAACACATGTTAAAAAATGCATCATATTTTTTTTTTTGTAATTTGTCTCATAGGAAAGGATATTTAACAGTAAATTAATAATTAGGACCCAGAGCTATATGAAAATAATGATAAAAAATTATGATTTATTTCTCTAACATGTGTTATAATGTGCTCTATCATCTAAAAAAACTAACTTAAGATTATGTTTATATATGGAGAAAAAAAAAGATAAATTATAGTAGGAGGTACCAAATGGCAAAGTTACGGAGATAAAATGAACTTAAAAATACTTTGGGGTTATTTAGACTTTGGCTATACTTGAGGGTAGTAATTTGGACTTTCTCCATTAAAATATATGTCCCTCTTTATCATTGACATGGCTATGCTATATTTTAAAATTGCCAAAATTAATTATTATGACATGATCAAATTAACCCTGTTTTATCTGGGTTTGCAAGGGAAGCTGGTCGCAGTTGTTTCCCATTGTATCTTTTTCCATCCCAAGAGTCGAAATAACTCGTAAACTAAGCAGATTAGAATGGTAATTATGGTGGTGAAGTATGATGTAGCCGGACAAAAGTGAAGTTTCGGATTTCAGTGAAATTTCACAAAAATTGTTTCTTAAGGTTCTAACCATCCGTCGCTGTGATGAAGATAGCTCAATCCCCATGCTCACCCGTGGTCTATGGCTGCATTGATACCGACTGGATCATTTGGTTTTCAGCGTGCATTATCGAGCAGGCACCACACATCGGGCTGATTAGTGTTGGATTACTCTGGTGTTTTGCTTTGGTCGATCAGATCGAATCGATATGTGTACATCATAGCATGGTTAAGATATTTCATACCGAATGTATGTTCAGATAGAAATGTAGATAAAATGCAGCAAGTAAATGAGTGAACTTAGGAAGAAAAAAGAGAATATCCACTGTCACTACTACGAAAAGACCCTTCAATGTCAAGTCATAAGGTTCTGCAGTGTCGATCAAATTGTACGACACTCCTCATACGACACTGCTGTAAACGGTAATCAATGTCGGTCCGTAGAAACCGACATTGAATCAAATTATCAGTGTCGGTCAAATGACATCATCTAGCTGACACTAATAGCAGCGTCTTCAGTGTCGGTCACAAGTGTCGGTCAGGATGACGACAGTGTGACCGACACTAGCAATAACAACAGCAGTGTCGGCCGGTATGATATCATCTGACCGACACTAGTAACAACAACAACAATGTTGGAGGCATGATATCATCTAACCGACACAGCTATTAGTTACACCAGTGTCGCTCTCTTGACACCATACGACCGATACTGTCATTTTCACTGTCGTTTCGGTTATGTTGACGTCATGCAACCGATACTGTTCTCACTACCAACAGTGTCGGTCTCAAAGATGTCAATTTTGCCAACATTGTTTACAGGACTCTCATGTTATATATTATACGTCACGTGACTGACACTACTTTCTAGATTAGGGGTGTCGATTTTTGTGACGTCACATAACCGACACTTTCATATATTTGAATAAGCACCATCTGAATAACACAAATCAAATGCAAATAACAGATTACTAAAATATATTGACAGAGACAATGTATTCAGAAAGTGAATGTTTAGGGTCATATATGTACACAAGTTCATCCAATGCAGCAGCTTAATTTACACATATACATGAATATACATACTTCACATTGAACTAACAACTAAAATTTTATTTGCTCGGCCAACTCAGGTCTTGTTCATTAATTCTCTTTTGCTCAGCCTCAAAGTTTCGCCGAATTAGTTCAAAATTGTTATATTTTCCGCACCAATGAGAAAGTTCTTCATGTCTTACCACATCACCTAATGGGTCAAAATATTTACCCATTGGATGAATAAACTCATGCATCATGAAGTGGATCATCCGAGATGCAATGTCATAGAGTATGGATTCATCATATTGGCTTCCTTTCATTTGCACCTGTTTGTCTGGCTGTCAATATTAAAAACATAATTAGTAATTACTAAAATACAAATATCAATACAGTGTGAAAATGCATATAACAATATTAGTAAAACTGCAAGTACTTACATTTTTCATACATAATCTTTCTTGGGCAATGTCATGTATTTTACAGAGCCAGCTTCTATGTATTTGCACATATAGTAGCCACAATGCACACTGCCAGGAGCCTGTTTTGCACACTTTGGGAACAAAATAGGAAGGTTAAAAGTCTCAAAGATATAGACAAAAATATAGTGATATAGATTATTGAATTATGTGTATTAGTACTGGAAAATATGTTTTGTACGATAATTTTTCTTTCCGTTTTGCATGGTGTTTTCCTCCAAGCTCGATGTTGAACCGGTAAGCGCTGTCACCGATAAGAAATACTGTGTCATGATTATGAATATCAGATCTCTAAAGAATTAAAATGATATTAGAGGTCATTACGCATCAAGGACTTGTAACAAATCATTGTAGGTGCTCCTCTCACGATCAAGGGAGTCCAATACCCAAGCCTTCCCTAATTTTGGATATATCATGAAAGTAATCCAATGATCGCTATAACAAAGTACACTTAATCATGTTAGTGTCTGAATTTATTAATTAAAAGTAGGGTTAAGTAAGTGATAGAGGAAAGCATACTCACTCAAAGTTATAAGGAGCCATGATGCACTCTCTATCCCGCCAATTGTACATGGCCCTATCTATATAGGCTGCTACAACATTCCTAGCATTTTCGACCATCAAATTATGGTACACCTTTTGGTCATTCTTCCTCTTGCCCTTCAAGTTAGGGTGGTCCATAGGGACATTGATCGCTGAATGCCTTATTGCTGTTGGGTTAAGGTATCCGACTTTCTTATTCGCACCACAGTGGAAGCACATTCTAAAAACATGAAACAATATATAGTTAATTATGGTGTTAATTAATAGTGACTAATTATAAGGTTATTATTGTTCGAAATACTTACAAGCACCATACGGTTATGAGAGTGGCATCCAATCCCTGAAGTCGATAGAGGGCATGTATGTCATCAAATGGCACATTTAGATCCACTGGCACAGTACTAAAAAGTTCCCTAGGAATCTTAGCTTGGATACATTGAACACCTTCAGAACATGATTTTAAGCCACCCGTGAAATCTATGCATCATCCAGTCCTTCTCATTGAACATACGACTCGGTAATAGTGTCCTATCATATTCAAACTCAGGAAAATCATCCTCTGTAAGATCCCAAGATTCTTCAGGAAGACCCTCGGGCACCAGAGGTGTGTGCTCCACTAGTTCCTTTTCTCATAGGTGTATGGTTCTTTCATAACTTTGAGAAACGTTTGAACTGTAAAAGAAAACATTAATGTGTGTTTTACACTTTAGCAGTTAACATACTAGTTAATAGAAGGTGCTGACCTATACTCTTGATGGATGTTGAGTCCGTAGCATGTGTCGGTTGAGGCGTAGGGAGGTCATCAACAGGCTTCTCGGCAACACCCTCGTCCTCATGTGTCTCAGGAGAGGGAGAGGGGTCCATGATAATCCCCTCAGCAACATAGCCTCAAGCTCATGTCTCTCGGAAGGCGGAGGGGGCCCATGAGAGGCCCCTCAGCAGCAACAGCCTCATCTTCATGTCTCTCGGGAGGCGAAGGGGGTCCATGATAGGCTCGTCAGCAACATCACCTTCATTCTCATGTCTCTTGGGAGACGGGGGGGGCCATGAGAGGCCCCTCAACACCAGCACCTTCATTCTCTTGTGTTGGAGAAGGCCGAGATGAAAGTGCTAGAGTAGATCGAGACACTGGTGTCGTTTCAACCGCAGATAGCAAAACAATGTCTTGTCGGTGCCAAAGGACGAAATTATTAACGGCATCTCTCATAGTGTCAATCCCCTCTTCCTCGTCAGGATAATCGAGACCAAAATCAAGATACTTGTCATCTACTACTTTGATTAGTTACACCTTGGCACACTCTGGTGGAATATATATAGTATGAAATATACGACCAGGCATTGCAATGCCTTCTGCAACCTTGATGCTCTTTTTCCTGCCAAGAGCCATATTCAATGAGCAAGGAGTATTCTCGATTATATCATCCACAGGGTACTTAGTGGCCGGTTTAGGCGTGGACCCATGGCTGCTTGGAGGCAGGTTTTTAGTAGTTGGAGTAGTCTCGATGTTGTCGTTGACACTGGTTCAGACATCTAGTACAGCAAATGATCGGACAAAATGTGAATTTTCTTTGAGGAATTGGAAGAAGTTTTCTTTCCACTTCTCGTGTTCATCATCCTTGTTGGGTGGATCACGCTTCTTGTAGCTGCTCGCGTCGTCCGGGAACCCTAGTTTCCACGCAGCCATTGAAGAGACGGCTCGTGTACGACCTCAATGTTCCTCCTTTTCAAGGGCAACAGTAAGCTGGTCTCTTTCCCTCTTTGGCTTAAAGGTGCCTTCCTTCTCCTGTGCAGCTAGCTCCTTGGCTTTTTGTACAACTTCACTAATATCTGAGCTTTCAAGAATCAATTGCCCATCGTTGACTTGGATCGACCCAAGACCCAGTTTCGAGTGCGTTTACTGCATCCTTCTAGTGGGTCCGGTATCCCAGCTTCTCGATCCTGTTGTTCTTTTAGCCTCCACTTTTTGATTTTAGCTATATATCCACCTGGACCGAGATTAGGATGCATCTTGTTCTTTTTACTCAGTTTCTTAAAAGACTCGCTGCTCTTTAGCATTTTTAGATGTCATCTTCTCAACAAATACTTTTCAATCATCAGGTGTGATAAAACCAAACTTGTTGAATAGTGTCAGACCCTTTCAAACATATTTCTTATTAAGGTTCATCCTAAATGTCTGAAGCCATCTTCCCATTGTGTAGAGAGAAGCTTTTTTTGCACGGTCAAGGCAATCTGTGGGGAAAAGGTACTTTGCGCACAAGTTGTCCCACAATTCATTCTGTTTTTCTTCCAGGACACTACGCCAATCATGTAATGTAATCCTAACTTTTCTCTTACTAAGACATCACAATCATTACGCCATTTTGCGTTGATTCTTTCTGGCTCCACAGGCACACCACATTGGTCGACAGCTTCTACAGCAAAAGTTTTAGCATGTAGCTTGTTGGCTTTTCTGGAACCACCCTTTCGTGTCTTGTGTGAAGTGGATGATGTGGGGGCGGTCGTGTCCTCAGTCGGCAGTGTCGCTTCTTCTTCATCGACGAAATTAAGTCGTCTAGTGCTCGAGCGGGAGTATGCTATGAAAGATAGAGTTATATAAGGCATTTTCGTTTGAGTTAAAATGAACAGTGTTAATTTGACTATCAAATACCTCATCAGTTGCATTGTAATCGGGGTCTTCTTGCGGCAGACGCTGCCTTTTTGCGCACGGAGGATAGGGACGGGAAGGTTCCTCAAAAGATGAACTACTTGAGCTTTTGGGAAAAGAAGCGACAGGTGTCGATGCACCAACTTCTTTCATTGTAGAGATTGTCTACTAAAAATAGAAAAAAATATATATTATTGAATGGATATTGAAACGAAGAGAGTACAAGTGTCATATATATTAGAGTCGACCATAGTAGTGTCGGTCAAAGATGATGTCCGCAATACCGACACTATACGGTAACTATGTCAGTCGCTGACATCATCAAACTGACGTTTTTATTCACACAGCAATTTCACAAGATTCGCACAGGAATTTCACAGGAATCACATCAAATTCACAAAAAAAACATATGAATCAACAATTTTACCTTTCTGCCAAAGAAGGTCTTACAATGTATTCATAAACTAAACAATAATATGTATATACATAAAAAATGTCGTATAGCATTTTGAAGCTACAAGAATTGAGAGGAACAATGGTGGGAGGGGATGCGACTTACAATTTACATATTGCCAGAATTGGGGGACGGGAGGCGGCTTACCGAGATAGAATGGGTGAGGGTACTTACATTAGCATTCCGGAGTGGGTGAGGGAGAGAGGAGACCACGGCTGGGAGACCAGAGCCGTAGCAGGAAACGCAATGGGTGCCAAGGTCGGAGGCGAATGCGCGGCCGAATGTCGGAGGACGACACGCAGCCATGACCAGTGTCGGATCCAAGGAGAACGATCGACTAGCTGCGGCCGGTGTCGGAGTAGCAACGAGGGGAGCGGCGGCGGGTTTAGGGTGAAACGAAACGACAAGGCCTGCTTATATAGTAAGAGTAACAATGTCGGACACCATGACGTCACGGTAACCGACACTACAAAAA
>BCLG01000235.1:242559-252666 GCA_001602295.1 Zoysia matrella | reverse complement strand
AAAAATTTTAAGTGTCTAATAAAGAACTTCAAGTTTTTTAAATGGTTAATAAGTAATTATTCCTTGTTATAAACTGACAAAATAGTCCATATGCATATGGATGCACTCCCTCTGTTCCATAAAAAAATCATTTTTTTACTTTTAAAATTAAGTTCGACCATTTTTCATAATAAAATAGATTATATTTTTATAAATTTTTTGAATAAAATAAGTGATCAAATGTGATTTCTAAAAATCAAAAAACAATATTTTTATGAAACAAAGAAAGTACTCTCTTCGTTCTTTAATTGATGTCGTCGTTGATTTTTAAATTTAATTTTGACCATTTGTCTTATTAAATTTTTTTTGATAAATTTCATATATTTTGATATAATTTGATTTATCATTTGAGTTATTTGAATCTCAACTTAAAATTTTACATATTCGAGTAAATTTTTTAAATAATATAAATAATCAAAGTTAAATTTAAAAGTCAATAATGACATCAATAGAGTATTTTCTAAGGGCCATTTTCAGATCTGGTCGGCTGTGGTCTGAGACGGGATTCAAAAATATCAGGTAGGGAATGACAGAAGGGAAGGCGTAAGGGTGTGGGGCAGCAGTACGTCCCAGCTTTTGCAAAGGGAACAACTCCGCAAGGAATTTACCTTAGAACAATGTAAATTGAGGAAAATAGAACAGGGTCCACATCTGCTGCACTGATCTCGGAACGACTGTACGGTCACGACGCCTCCGCAAATGCATTGGCTGTAGAAAAATCCGCATTACGCATCGGATGACCCAAAACGAATTTAGTTTGTTTCTCAACAACTTTTTTTTATCTCATATATTTGTTTTGATTAGTTGTATTTTGTTAATTAGTAATTGTCTTTGTATGCTCAAAATTTAAGAGGTTCGGATGAGTTTGTTTGTTACATTTGTAAAAAGTATTTATGAAAAAATTTTATCTGTTAGATTTATAAAAAATAACAATTTTGTGTACATTCTGTATGCACATGGTTTAACTCATCTTTGTTAAAAACATTTTGCAGAAAAGAAAAACTATGATTTTTAAAAATAGATATAGTGAAGAGAATAGATAAAAATTTGAGACACTACTTACAATTTAACATATTTATAATATTTTTTAATACCTTCTCTGTTTTAAAATAAATGATATTTTTGACATTTTAAAATCAATGTTTGACTATTTATTTTATTAAAAAAATGTACAAAAAATATAAAAAACAAGTCAAGTTTAAAATACTTAGAATAATAAATTATTTCAAAATAAAATATATAATATTAAAAAACAAGTCAAATTTAAAATACTTGGAATAATAAATTTATTTTTTGAATAAGATGAATGATCAAAGTTAAATGTTTAAAAATTTAAAAATATATTTATTTTAAACAGAGAGAGTAATATGAAAGGTCTCAAGGTTAAAAATCAATATTGAGAATAATTAAAAAAAATAGAGAGTACCTTGCGACCACATGATTTTTACTGAGAATAGCGAAAATATCTTGAAAATACTAAAATTTGAATACTGTTAAGAAATAAAATTTGAATATTAAAATAAATTATAAAAATAAACGGATAGAGTTTTATATTATTAGTCGCCTCATGATTCCAAGAAACTACAACGAGTCACAAAATTGCCCAATATTAAGTTGCGACTACAGGATCCATGAATCCATGATCCATCGGAACCAGAATTAACAAGGACCTCCTGGAGCTCCACCTCGTTGTCGTCGTCCTCGAACGCGCAGCCTTGGAGACGAGCCTTCTCCTGCCGCGCCTTCCCCGCTGGGCTTCCACGCTTGTCGCCGCCGCCGATCAGCCAATCCCCAGCCCAGGTCAGGAATGCCATGCATTTTCCTGCTGCGCAAATCTTCAACCAGAGCGGCATCTTGCCGTTGGAGGCGGCGCGCGAGGAGGACGCGCGGTGGCGGGCCGAACGAGACGGCGCCCGCCCCCTCCGCGCGGCCTTGGCAGCCAGCTCGAGCCGGCGAGCGTAGGCCCTGAGCGCGATCGAACCAGCCATGGCGCGTTTCGTCGGTATGAGGGAGGTTGGGACGTAGTAGTAGACTAGTAGGTGGTGTTTGGGAAAGGGGCAATGGGAATGGGATTGGGATTGAGAAATAAAAACAGAAGATTTAAATTGTTTATTTATTTTGTTAAATCTTAATTACTTATTTTTTTTCTAATTTTTAATTCATCCTCTAATTCCGGATTATCAAACACCACCGTGGTGTTGCTCGATGAAACGAGATCATCTCCGAGCGGCAGAGGACGTTATCATATTGATCGGCCCATGCATCAGCGACGTTGTCGTTGAGATCCGATTCCCTACTCGACTTGGGACGCACGGCATTAAGAGCAGCCACAATGTATCAAAAAACCCAATTTTTATGCAATTAATGAGGGCATATATATTACTCATATCCATTATGATTCAATGCAAAAGACACTCATATACGTGTTGTCTGATCATAAGCTGTACATAAAAAATAGTGACTGTTGAAGGAGCCGTTGGTGCGTTGATCCAGCCGTTGTGCGTGCCGTTGCTCCACATAGCCGTTGCTGAACTTCACTCGGCAGCTGCTCACTTGACCATAGATTTTTATAAATAGAGATTTTATCTATATTTCTCATCCTCACACATTCTACCAGCAAGTCACCTTCACACTCATGCTTCCTGCTAGAAAAATCAAAAACATCATCAGATCCACCTGTAATGGACCCCTTCAATAGAAATTTCACAAACTTGCTCAATCAAGCCTTCACAAACCAGCTATCTGATAATCCAAACAACTACTTCCCTCCCCAACAATTCCCTACAAATTTCATTCAATCTCAGTATTTCCAATTCCTAACACCATCTTTTTTTCATAATTTCTACCCTTTTAGCCCTCTAGACAACTGTCAAGATACCAATCTATGCTTTTAAGGAGTACAAGAGCATTTTATTAACTCACCAAATCATGTGTTTGGAGCTGTAGCAAACTCACCATTTGTACAGCAACATGAGATCTTTTTAGGTGCTGCTGCCAACTCTTCGTCACATGGGTCAAAGCATCTGTTCCATGTCCTGCTGCTGAACAAAGCAAGCAACCAGTTAGTATTGAAGATTCAAGTGGCAACAGTGAAGAAGAAAGTGGAAGAAGAGCCCTCCGTGTGAATTGAACTGAAGATGAGAATTTAAAGTTTGCTCGCTCTTGGTTGAATCACTATGTTGCTAAAGGTATTGATCAGAAGGCAGATTATTATTGAAAGGCTATAGCATCAGAGTTCAACAGCACTAAACCTATAAATGGGCATACCAAGACAATCAAGCAACTGAAGACACATTGAGGTGGTGTGAAGAAGGATGTTTCAAAATTCAGTGTCTAGAGTTAAAGGCCCTGTTTGATACAGCTGGAACTTAATAAAAAAGCAGCTTATTTTTCTAGCTGATGAAAAGCAGCTGAAAAATAAGCTGCTGTTTAGTTCATTCTGAGAAGCTGCTGAACTAATAAGCTGTAAAATAAGTTTGCTGTTTGACACAGCTTCTGCTTATTTCTGTGAATAAGCTAAAAATAAGCTGTGCCAAACAGTGCTAAAAGCATCTATGTTAGTGGTCAATCTGATGACATGATTATGAAAAAGCTCGTGCATAGTAAAAAAGGAGAACCGAGATAAACCATTTACATTGGAGTACTTGTGGAGAGAACTAAAAGATGAACCAAAATGGCGTAGAGTTGCTAAAATAGAGGAAAAAAATAATAATAAGAGGACAAAGATTTCAGCATCAGGAGCACACACTTCTTCCAATCAAGACACTAAACAGAATCAAACCACAAAGAAAAGCGGGTCAGAAAAAAGCAAAAGCGAGACAGAAGAGTAAAGAAAAATCAGTAGAAACATCGCCGTTGGGGGACCAACCACCTCCATCCTTGGTTCTCTTTAACGAAGCTGTTAAAACTAGGTCTGAAGCATTGTTGAAATCAGCAGAAGCAATGGCAAAGTCAGCTGAAGCAAAAAATGAGCAAACAAGACTGAAAAAGTGGCAAACATATATGAAATCAGAGGAAAAAGATACTTTAGGATTTAATGAAGCAAAGCTCAAGAGACATGAAGCTATGTTGCAGCAGTTAGTTAAAGAATTTGCTGAGGAAGATCACAATAATGTTTCTTAGTAATAGAGTAGTGCCTTAGAGTGTTTCAGTTATAAACATAAATTTATATTATGTGTCCACCATGCTATATGTCATTATATGTATGTGAATCACCCTCTAATGACCTATCTTCATGCGCCCACTTGCTCTGAAAAGAAAAATTTAAAAAGTATGAGAGATGTTGGTAAAGAAAAAAAAGAAGAGTTGTTGAGTACAGGACAAAAGAAAAAGAGATGTTAAGTACATGACAAAAGAAAAAAGCTACTGGCTACATGACAAAAGAAAAAGATGTTGACAAAATGATAGAAGGTAAAAAAAATAGCCGTTGGAATGTACAATATAAATATGATATAGAGGCAACACACAGCCATACACTTCCTGCTCACTTCTATCTATCCTCCAATCCCTCATCCCCATCCCCAACAACAAATGTCTACTGAGTCCAAACACCAATCCAGTAATTCAAATGATGACATCAATAGTGATACTCTTGAAGACCTAATATGGGAAGAAATCAATGACCCTTCTGAAGCTGAATTCGAAGCTCATTTTGAAGCTCAAATTCAAGCACATCTAGAATTGCAACTACGTGGTTCTTCCAATTAGCGTGGGGATATAAAAGAAGGTACATTAGTAGAGATCATGAAGCTGACGATAATAGACTGTTTGCATACTATTTCTGTGAAAATCCTTTGTACACCGATGAGCAGTTCCAAAGAAGATTTCGCATGCGAAAACATCTATTTGTACACATTGTTCAAGCTCTTAGTGATTGGTCTCCATACTTTCGCTTAAGGCGAGATGTATTTGGTAAAGTTGGCCTATCACCGCTGCAAAAATGTACGGGTGCCATTAGAATGTTAGCTTATGCCTCACCAGCTGATCTAATGGATGAATCTTTTGGCATCGCTGAAAGTACAGCTATGGAGTGCATGATCAATTTTGTGCACGGTGTGAGGCATATATTTGGTCAGCAATATCTCCGCCGCTCTGATCAAGAGGACGTTCAAAGGTTGCTTCAAGTAGGAGAGTCTCGTGGATTTCTTGGTATGTTAGGAAGCCTTGACTGTATGTATTGGGAGTGGCAAGGCTGTCCAGTTGCATGAAAAGAGCAATATACTCGTGGTTGTTATAGAGTTCCTACTATCATGCTTGAAGCAGTGGTTTCTTATAATCTATGGATATGGCATGCATTTTTTGGAGTTGCAGGTTCAAATAATGATATCAATGTTTTAGAGCAGTCATCATTGTTCACTGAAGTGATACAAGGAAGAGCTCCTGAGGTTGAGTTCACTGTCAATGGGAAAGAATATAACATAGGTAACTATCTAACATATGGTATTTATCTCGAGTGGGCTGCATTTGTAAAAACAGTTTCTAGACCTATCATTCAAAAGCATATAATATTTGCTGAACATCAAGAAGGAGCAAGAAAAGATGTCGAACGAGCATTTGGAGTTCTACAAAAACTTTGGGCCATCATACGTCAACCAACACGTCTATGAGAACAAGAAGAACTTGCTGCTATTATGTATGCATGCATCATTTTGCATAACATGATAGTTGAAGATGAAAAAGACACATATGAAATACCCATGAGAATACTTATGAGCAAGGATCATCTCCAGTACAAATTACAGGACTTGCTCATGGCCCAGTTAATGGATTTACAGATGTCCTAGAGAAAAATATGGAAATTTATGATCGATGTACCCATCGGCGTCTCAAAGAAGATTTAATCGAGCACATATAGCACAAATTTGGTCCTACTGAGTGAGATTAGAAGTTATTAGTTTACTATCAGTGATAAGTTGCAGTGTTTTACTTGTTGCTTTCAAGACACATGTTTGTAATCGAGATTAATATGCTATTCATGGTGTACCTGAACGCGGCCCAACTCGTTTGTCCCACCACTGGTCGTCGTCTAAACCGCAGCACCGCGCTCCTAGGATCCGTCCTCCACAACGGCACAACCCCACGCTCTTAGGATCAGACCTCCACGACCACCGCGGTGTAGCAGCTCATCCTTATCCGCAGACAGCAAGCACCATAGTTCATCTCCGCAATCCAGATCTGAGCCATAAAACCAAAAAAAGTTGAACTAAATCGTGAGATTAAAAGCATGACGGAGTAGATCGAGGAAAATATCACCGGATTTTGGCGTTCCTTGTCCGCAGGCAGTAAGCATCGTAGTTTGTCTTTGCACTCCACATCTGAGCCACGGAACCAAGAAAAAATGAACTAAATCGCGAGATTAAAAGCACGAGGGAGTAGATCCAGGGAAATACCACCAGATTTTGGCATCAATCGCTGGATTTTTGTCACAGTCGGTGACCTGTGTCTCGAATTAGAAACTCCGCGGCGTGCGGCGAGCTTGGGGAAAGTTTTGACGGTGCGAATGAAAGGAGGGAGACAGAGGGTGCAAGCTGATTTTTTTACTCAGAAAATGAGTCACAAGCCCACGTTTGAAGACATATATTGTGGAACCAGTCCACTAATTGAGCCAACTCGCGTGGGGCCCACTGCTATAGACACCCCGGTCCATATACAATGGCGCTGCCCTAAGAGGCCGTTTGGTCGGGCTCTAGCCAGCGTAAGCTTATGGTTTGTAGCTACATTTCAAAATGTGACTTGTTCAGTTTAGATGAAAATAGTTTATATAAATAATATTTTTATTGTATTTAAAAAAAAGTAGCATAAGCTGGTGCAAATAAGCCACACCAAAAGAGCTTTAAGTACTTTTTCTGTTATAAATTATTCTTGTGACTTTTAGTGTTATTTTTTATGATTTATATTATTAAAATATTATGATAAATATTATATATTTTATTATAATTTATTTTATCATTAAATGCATTTATATACAATTTATAATTTTATAAGTTTGAGTTAATTATTTAAAAGATGAATTATCAAATATAACATTGCCAATAATTTAAGAACAGATGAAATAGATCATTATCTAAAATATATTATCTAGTACGTCCTGGACGAGATGGCCTACGAATCTGAGACGTGTGGGAAATATTTATGCCTTTTTGGAAATAAATTTCATACAAAATCAGTTCAATTCAATAGGGAAAACATAGAATTTCGAAAAAATTTCCTAAGCGGGCGCCAATATGGAATCGAAGGTATGGGTACGGTCATAAGTCATTCCATGCCAGGCATCGAGTACGTGAAGTGAAGCAGGACTCTTTAAAACAGTCAGCTGCACTGCATGTCTTCGATTGTTATCGATGATGCGATGCCTATTCACGTAGTAGCTATGAACAACTTGAGTAGCAACGAAACCTGTAAATAAATATGATGCGAAATTACAAAGTAGCACACCGTATTCCGTCCCGTTTTCCCCCAAACACACATTGTGATGAACCTTAGGATAAAAATCGAAATTTGAGCTCTTGTACAGACAGAATGAGCCAAAAACATTCAGCACCTCTGAATTACTTAACGAAGTAACGAACTGCCCAGTGTAGAGAAAGGCACCAGCTGACTTCAGCATCAGACCGAATCTGTACAGAAGCTCGTCCCTGACGTGGTGGTCAGTTCGGTGCACGGTGACGGCTGCACGTCGAGCGCTCCGCCGCTGACAGCTTCGCACTTCCATGGCCGGACCGGGGCATGGCCGTTGAACTTGACGTTGGACAGGCAGATCCGGGAGAACGCCGCGTTGGCAATGCCCTTGATCAGCCCAGCCTCTTTGATGTTCTGGCCCTGAACATTCTTTATCGTCAGGGAGTCGACGACGGGGAGCGCGCTCCGGTTGTAGCGGTCGTCCGGGTGGCCTCCGACATCGGCGTCGATACGCAGGCCATACCGGACATCGTCCAGGGTCACGTCGGAGACGGTGACGTTTCGGATGAATCCTCCCCTGCCGGAGTTGGTCTTGATATGGATCCCGAACCCTGAGCCGAAGAAATTCAGGTGCTCTGCAAGGACGTTCTCCACTCCACCGGATGTCTCGCTTCCGATTGCGAAACCAGCAAAGGGTGAAGAGCCTGTGATCCGCCGGACGGTGATGTCGGAGCTGGGGCGGCCATAGGTGATCCCATACTCATCCCAGCCACTCTTGACGGCGACCGCGTCGTCTCCGGTCGAAATGTAGCAATCCTCAATGCAGATGTTGCTGCTGGAATCTGCAATGCATGGACCACAGCTCTAACCTTATAATCAAGGGGGGCAGTACATTTCTGCATGCATATCTTGACGAGGAGGAGAATAAAGATCTGTACCTGGATCGATTCCATCCGTGTTGGGGGAGTCATGTGGAGCAAGTACAGTCACATTTCTTACCAGAACATTGCTGCAAACACAGGAAAGATGTTCTACTCATTTATTTCTCAGCTGGGACAATAATTAAGGAAGATTTTGGACCACAAGTACGAATTTGGTAAAAAGACAGTTGGAAGAAACAAGAAAAGGAAGCTACATCAATGTGCTGGATTTGTTTGATATATCTGGCAATTTATGTAGTAGAAGTACTTTGGTTATGGTTCACCGGTTGCTCCTAACAGTTTTTGTAGTCTTATCATGACAGGACGGTCACACAGCCTGGAATACTAGCTCAATTTATCATGCTGCAAATGGGATAGTGGTACAAGTGCGTACCCAAATCCCTCCAATAGACTGCAGGGAGGCTCAAATACAACTTGTGGCCAAGCCAACTAAGCATTTGGACCGCAAACTTATTGAAAAATCGACAGTAGGATGCATGTGCACTTGCAGCATCCATTCAGCTTGACTAGCTAAGAACGATATGACATCAGACTTTCCACACATCAGGAGTAAACCAATAGACTAGAGTTTGAGGATTCTGTTCAGATGTTAAAAAAAAAAAAACTGTTCTGCTCACCTGCAGTAAACAGGATGAATGTTCCAGAACGGCGAATCCTGGAAGACGACATCGGAGACGATGATATCGGAAGAGCTCCTCAGCTCAAGCAGGTGCGGCCTTGTGTAGGGCAGTGTGCCTTTCTTCCACATATCCCACCACACGCTGCCTTGGCCATCGATAGTTCCATTGTCACCTGCACAAACCAGAATTTTTTGCCACAGGTTATCATCACTTGCAGAACTTTAATAAATACTATATTCATCATGAAGGCCATGAGTGTGAGCATATGACTTTGAGTGAGAGATCATATTGTTCTATTGTACTATGAGTAGAGATCACGTTATGGTGGAATCAACAATCATAACAGCTACGAGGATTGTAGAGCAAGTAAGGAACCTGTGATGACAACATCTTGAAGGCCATTGCCATGTATCAAACTAATGTATCTTGCGCCAGGAAGCTCCCTCCCTCTCCCATAAGATGGTAGTGGCTCGACCAGCGGCCAGCTTGATGTGTCCTGTTCCAAGAGAACGCGAACGTTACAGATCAATCTGAGTTTCTTTCTCTACGTCGTATCACACATAACTTGTAAAAAGGAAAATCAACGCTAAAATAAGACCAACACCGCCCAATCATCTTAAAAAACCAACCGATCCTTTGAGAAATGGGGGAAGAGCATGAAGTACGGCATGCCACTCTGAATGGATACGAGCACTCCAACTCTCCTCTAAGAATTATAAGAAACATTATGGACATATGCAAAAACTGTAACAAAAGCGCCATTTTTTTTCCCAATTCTGAGTTCGAGATCTCATTGTGTGGATCATAGGGAGGAAAAGGCACATTGAAAAAGATCACTCGTATAAACATACAAGAAGATCCGGCCACGAGCAAAAATTGGATTGACGACGGTAGAATACTAAGAACAGGAGAAGAAGATGACCGAGCAGCAGCACCTGTGTGGCGCGTACGACAGCGCCGCGCGCGAGGAACAGCGTCATGCGTGAGGTGAGGTTGAACGGCCCCGTGAGCCACACCCCGGGCGGCACGTACAGGGTCGCCCCTCCCGGCGCGCGGCGGCGGTCGATGCTCGCGACGGCGCGCGCGAACGCCGCCGTGTTGAGCGTCCG
>BCLG01000235.1:225545-239238 GCA_001602295.1 Zoysia matrella | reverse complement strand
CGGGTGCGGCTTGGCTGGAGAAGCCAGCGACGGACGCCCCGCCCCCGCCGGTTGTTGACCCCACATTGATGCAAGTCCACATCCCGTCGCGAGCTGCAGTCCAGCCCCGCCCTTCGGTCCTCGGTCCCTCATCGATGCTGATCCACATCCCCGTCGCCCCCGTCGCCGCCTTTCCGGAGAAGCCGGCGACAGATGCGCCACCCCCGCCGGCCCTCGATCCTCTCTGGCAGAAGGTCCCTCTACTGGTAAACATGCTTCAGAAGTTTAATTTAGATGCCTTTTTCAAATAAGTCTTAGGCTAATAAACATGCTTGACAAGTTCAATTTAGATGCCTATTTCAAATAAGTTTTAGGCTAATAAATCATGCCGCTAGCATTACTGTGCTTAGGCTAATAAATCAAGTCCAACTTAGATGCCTGATTCAAAATAAGGTAGTTTGAAATTACATCATATGCCTTAGCACAAGAACACAAAAACTAATTAGTTTCATCTGAAATCAATGATTTCCTCCATAATGACTTGGTCCTTGTGGAATTTGTGTGGTATTAAAGGAACCCTGCAACATGAAGCAAAATAGGATGATAAGGAACAATAGTACTTGCTCAATCTTATAAATCATGTACAGAGACTTACCATAAGTAGCTCAGTGAAGCTAGTAAACGATCCAAATCCCTCAAACATGTTATCATGAACAAATTTCCGCGGTTGCAAATGAATTAAAATGTGATATTAAGTTATTCAAGACAACCAGATGCAACCAAGATAAACATATTTAAATAAACATACCATATTGAATTTGTCCTGTAACACATTTTTGCTTCTTGTTCTTTTTATTTTCTTATGCAACTTGTCAACCCATGTTTGTTGTCGCTGCGCAGTCTTCTTTTTAACAACCTTTTTCTTTAGGCCAGTGATGTGAGAAAACTTTTCATGTATTGCAATTGTTTCCTTTTTCTCAGACTGATAAGTAGAAATATTTGAAGAGTTTTTGATCTTGTCATTCACATATATGCAGAGTGCTGAGTACATCATCAACAAATAATGAGATATCTTCATAGTCAGCAGCTTGAGAAGCAATTGCAGGGAATTTGCGAGAAAGATTCTGGTAACGTCTTGTTGCATCAATTTTGGGATTTTCTAAAATATTGTTCCCATGACTATCTTGTATAGTACCCCATCTGGCTTCACGAGTCCATCTCTTTAAAATATAGTGCTCAGGCAAGATCTTGATGTTCATCATGTCAAGAATCTTTAAAGAGTGACTATACAATATTCCAATTCTTTCAAATTGCCGACAACCACAAAATACCTTTTTGTTGTAGTGATCACTTATAACTTTGTATTCCTTTTCCATTTTAGATGTTCCATCAAGAGCTCCAACCCCTACAATGTATTCCTTAGGCCTTTCTGTTGGTCTAGTATATGCAGATAAATATCTTTCATACTCAGCTTGAAAGGCTTCAAAAATACATGCAGTGTACAGTTCACTTGCTTGCATCAAGAAAGGTGCCTTCATTTGTATTCGCGGCAATTTCTGCCTTGAGTTGAATTCAGCATCCAATTCTTTAGCTCTCTTGCTTGCAACTGCCCTTTCAACATGAGTAAAAAATCGAGCAATGTCCAAATCACATTTTAAAACATCTTTCATATCTTTGTTCAGGCTCTCACTTAACTGTGTGCTTCGCATTCCTACTGTGAATACATTCATCATGCAGCATTCAGCCCATTTCTTCTTTTGTTGATACAGCCCATCTAACCAAGTATCTTGTTGGACTTTGCTTCTCAAGACACTGAAAAATTCTTTAAATGTTGCCACATCCTCATATTCATACATGCATGCACTTAACTCTGCAAGGGCACTAGATTCATCTCTTCTAGTACGAGTTAGGTGTTTGACAGCATTTTGCATAATGTGAAATGTACACAACCCATGCCAAGAATCAAAAAATACCATAGATATTGTATTTTTCATTGCTATATCTTGATCTGTAAAGATAGTTTTTGGATGCTTTTGTTTATGTGCTTCCAGAAAAGCTTCAAACAGCCACTTAAAAGATTCTTCTGTTTCATCGTACAATAAAGCAGCTACAAATACAACCATTTCCCTGAACTGATTAAATCCAACAAACACACCAAGTGGTCTAACATCTTTGTTTGTCCCAAATGTGGTGTCAAAAGTAATAATATCGCCAAAATGAGCATAATCAATGAGCATTTTAGCATCTGCACAGAACATGTTGGTTATTTTCTCATCACAATCTAGCTGCACGGTTGAATAAAATGAAGGATTTTCTATTGCTTTCTTTTGAAAATAGTTCAAGATACTTCTTGCTTCTGCATACATCATATTCCTTTGCCGCTTTGTCCTCAAGTAGTTTTTGTGATCTATCCGTGTGTAACTAAGATTAGTTGAACCACCGGCCTGTTTACTAGCCAACTCATGAGCATCTTTAGGCTTGATTTCACAATCATCTGCCATGTCAATTTGATAAGCTTGCACACTTGAAATTTTCCGCTGTGAAGGCAATAAATGGCATGTTTCAGAGAGCTGTAGAATATGTTTGTGCTCAAGTACTAAATCATATAACTCATATTTTCCTTCTTCTCGATTTAATGTAATGCCCATTCAAACTTTACATCTTGTTCTTGTTTCAGCTCGAGGGTGCTTTGTTAGATGATCTCTTTTATCTTTTTTTTTCTAAAACCAGCCTTTGCACACACAAACCTGGAAGAAGTACAAATTCTATCTAATGTGCTTTTGTTGTTATACTGCTTCCTCACATCAAAACCTATTGTACCACCATAAGCAACCCAGAAATCCCAAGCCTCATCCACACTATTAAATTTCATACTGATCCTTAGCTTCTAGGATGGTGGATTCTCCATTCTGTATAAGAAAACAACGATCTATTTTAATTTGGTGTTTGATCTAACATATGTTTGTTTAAAAGAATTTGCACTAAATTTCAGTTGCCAAATGAAATTAGATGATGCAAAGGAGATTGATTTGACTTGCATGTGTGACTCACAATACATTACCTTTTACTTCATTCAGGTTGATTCTCACATGGTGAAACTGTACAAATCCAAAAAACAACCAAGAAGTGAAGCAAGCAGCAGAAGTTAAGCAACCAGAAGATTGCGAGCAGCAAGAATAAATCCTCACATGATAAAACAATACAAAAGCAGAGAACAAACAAGTGAAACAACCACAGGAGTGAAGCAACCAGCAGAGCAGGAGTGAAGCAACCAGCAGAGCAGGAGTGAAGCAAACAAAGAAGAGACAAGATAAAAAAAGAGAGCAGAAGGTTCGAAGCAGGAGAAAATTCTGAGCAGTGGAGCAGAATGGCACCAAAGTATATGTACTTAGCGATTTTTTACCATCAGCTAACTATTTTTACCTTCTCTACTGTTTACATTTATTACATGAAAAATTAAATTCCTTTGATGAGATTGTTTTGAGACGAAAAGGTGACATGGAGAGCTAATGCGGTGGTGCATTAATAGAAGCCAATGGAGAGGACTCAGGTGCCGTCGTTTTACGCTCTGGGACCCACGTCAGTTCGATTTTTCCCAAACCGCAGGCCCTTGTACACACGCTTCTTCCTGTAGATGGGGAAAAAATCACCGGAGCTCCCATCCGCTGATGTCCATGGCAGCCACCAACAGTTCCAGCCAATCCCAGTCCATGGCCGTTGTCTAACATGGATCTGCCGTGCTTAGCAGTGAGAAGCTCAATGGCCTGCTCGATGGTGGCAGTGGCGGCGCGCCGGTGCGGAGTTCGGAGCGGCGGCGAGCTGTGCGGAGGCCGGAGCGGTGGTGCGCTGGTGCGAATGCCGGAGCAGCGGCGCGCCGGTCCGGAGCTCGGAGGAGCGGCGGCGCTCAGGTGTGGATCTCGAAGAAGCGACGGCGCGCGTGGCCAGCCGGCTTTGAGCTCGTCGAGGCACCGGCAGCTGCGAAAAACACTGCTGGTAGGTCAACTCATGCACCGCTCATGCCCCGCACTCGATGGCCTGCTTGAGCTTGGTGAGGCATGTACATGAGGAGCTGCTGGGCTGCGGAGGTGAGCCAGGAACGGGGAGCGAGAGGAAGAAGAAAGGCATTCAATGAGGGCAGCAGTGTAAAACGACTTGTATTTTGGTTACCGTGCTTTTGGCTACAATGTCAATTGCAATGGGGCGAAGGGAGCAGGGAGAGTATTTTATAAGTCGTGGAGCTGAGCAAGAGGAATTAATTTTTTTTAAAAAAAAGTGAGATATTTTAAAAATGATGAGAAAAGAGACAGTGTAAAGATGTTTCGAGAAGTGAGAATAATTTATAATTTGAAAAAATTTGGAGAGTTTAAAATAATTTATAATTTAAAATAGAGAGTACAAAATAAAAAGTCAGTATTATCTATAGTTAATATTACCTGCAATCAAATTATGTAAATTAAATTTATTACAAATAAGTTTTTTTTAAACAAAACTCTTGAATTTAAATTGAAATAGATATGACTGCAGTGATGCTGAAATATATCTGAGTGAGTGACGCTGAGTGGATGGGTTCGCTCGCTCGCGCTCCAATGTTTGTTTGCACGCTCGACACGAGCCGGTTGCCTAACAAGTCACAGGCAACAGCTGTTTGGAGCGCGGCGCCGCTGGACGTATCTCGTCCGGAAGAAAATTATACTCTCTCCTCCGTTCACTTTTATAATATTTTTAGCTCTAATACGAGAATTAAAAAAATTTAAAAAATACGGTACATAGAAAACGAAAAAAAATAGAGATATAGATTTATTGGGAGAGAGAAAGCGTATCAGAAGGAGAAAAAATACATTAGAAAGTGAGAATGACATACATCGAGAAACAAATTTTGAATGCTAGAATCACTTATATTTGTTTGTGAACTGAGAGAGTACCAGAGATGCTACGGTGTTTGAGAAGTACTCGAGGTACTCACCTCTTCAATTAATTTTAACCGCTGATTTTTAAAAATTGATACCGAGCTTACTATTTTTTATAGCAGGTCTACTATTTTGTTACTTTGTCTCTTAATCGCCGATGACTTTAATATTATCTTTGACCATTTGTCTTATTCAAAAAATTAATTTAAATCCGTAAAATTTTGAAGTAGATTCTAAATAAGTTCAGCGTATATTACAATTCAGTACAGTTTATTTAACCAACGAAGCACTGAAATACTCCTAGCTTAGCTTGCGGCAACTGTTCACTCCACCGCAGCTCGTGGCTGGAATGACAAACTATTTTGAGATTGGTGAGTAAACACGTGGCTAGAGATAGAGAGGAGGTCCTTTGCACATTGGAAGTACCGGGTCCTATATAATTTTCTCTCGTCCGGCACGAGCCGTACGTTCTGGTTGGAGCGGTGCTTGTACCCGGCAGCGACATCTGGTCTGATGAGCCAACAATGCATTGCAGCACCGGTGACGGTCTATCGCCGTCGCCAAAAAAAACTTTGCGCCTTCTACACTGAATATCGCATTTTGGTGGCTTGCTGTACACAAAAATGGCCCCTGGTTCGGTTTGTTTGCGTCGTCACTTGCGGCACTGTCGTCGTCCCCTTCAGGTCAGGCCCGAACGAGAGTGTCAAGTGATCAACGAAAACTTTGGGAAGGACGAGAATGCATCGGCTGGAACTACAATCAGGCCCAGCTGACGGATGAATGCCGGCCTAACAATAAAAGAAGTCCAGCGAGCCAGAGAAGACCCATATTCCCCCCACATTCGGTCCAAACCCTATGGTGCATTTTCTGGTCAACATCGTTTTGTGAAAAGACACGAAAGCTGAAGACAGCGCTGGTCCTGAGGTTTCAGGTGCCAACGGCGAAGCTAAAAGCTCGATCAACTATTGTTAATAATCACCATTATTTTTATTATATATTGACACTATGTGCAGCTATGTTGGGGCGACAAAGGTAATTTTTAGTAGATTGATCTCGCGCGGGAACTTTACCTTGATCTCAGGGATGAAAATCATGAAATATGCCATGTTGCACAGGAAAGCCAACTGCGCAAACAACCGCGCCTCGCCGGGCGGGGCACGAGCCAGCAGCTTGCCGAAGGACTCGCGGTCCCAGTTGGCATCGTCCGCCACCGCCTCCTCGTCGTCGTAGCTCACGCCACAACCGTCGTCACCGCCGTCGTCGAGGTGGTAGACATCATCGTCGTCATCGTCCTCGAGGACGTCGCTGTTCACAGGGTCGTGGAACCGGGACCGAAGCTCGAGCAGCCGGTCCAGCGAGCGCGCGTCGTGCCTGGGGACCGCCAGCATTCCGGCCCAGGGTCGGGGTCGTCAGCGACGGTGAGGTGCCGCGACCCGTCGCCGCCGCCGTCGGGGAGCGGCGCGGCGCCGAACTGGAACGGGAAGACGCCGATGGAGCGGCTCGTGGTGAGCGCAGTGCCCGCTGCGCCGCCGCGGCGGGAGCACCGGAGGTGCGGCTCGGAGCGCGAGCGACGGATACCCGCGTGCATGCTCGCTGGCTCCCTCCTGCCCTCTCCCCAGTCCCCACCGTGCCTCCGGTGGCGCCACCGCTGCCGCCCCGCCATCGCCGCGTGGGCGGTTGTTTGGCCACCATGCCTCTTTGTGCCGGCGACTGGGATTGATGCAGTTGATCAGGCGACTGGTTCCGTCGGCGCCCGTGCCTTGCGGCCGAGGGCCCGAGGGAGCACACGGGCCTACTGAAAAATGGCGATCGGGCTTTTAAAACCGGCCTCCCTCGCACGAACAGCCGGATGACCAAGAACGGAAACGGACGGGAGAAAACAAGAGCCCGAGACGCCACGACAGCCAGCGCGTGAGGACTGAGGACTGAGTAGGTAAATTACCGCACTGGCCTCGGAGCCGGGCGTCACGATGCGGATGCTTCGCTACGGAAAAAATACTTAAGCATTACCACAACATTCACATCCTCGTAGCCACAATTTTTACGGTCAAAACAAAGTATATGACAATTTTTTGCTGTCAACGGACTCAAGTATGCAACCCCCCAGTCCAGTCTATTACTGGATCATCTGAAGATGGTGGGAAAGGTCTCATCAAAATCTTCTTGACACACTTTTAACAGCCACGTTAGAATCGATGAGACTTTGATCGTTTCTCACCAAGTTATTGTGTCCATTGCCAGAGACGATCTCAATAGGTCTCCAGGAAGCAAGAGGCACCTCTACCTCCTGCAATACCTTTATCTTGCTCCCCCACAAGAATTTCATTTGATAAAACTTCAGCTACCTTGACCTGGTCCCAAAATAAAAAGTTAGTTGAGAGCCCCTCAAATATAGTGAAATAAAATGGCGAAGAAGAACGTCGATCAATCAAAGTGATTAAAAAAATGAAATTTTTTTAAACATAGAGCATATAGAAATAGCTCTGCTCCACATGAATATTCAGATTAGCTCTGATAAACCTGAGTCTCCTAAAGTGATTAAAACCTCAATGTTTTACTGTGATGAATTTTAAAATGAATTACAGTAACAGGCACCACTGAAAAGCGAAGCAAGGCTGAAAGTGTTTGTATATAAGAGCAGTTCTCCAAGTAAATAGCTACATGCGATATATATAATCATCTTGAAAGCAGGCTTCAAAGCAAGAAAACCAGTCCTAGTTTCAAACTGTCTAGGAGAGAACATCTGTCAAGATACTATATTATTAATTTTAAAAAAAAAAAGCATACTAAGAATCCACACCTTAAAGTAAACACCAAAAATTGCACAAATCGATGCCATGATCTGAGTCTCACCAAAGTCAGTCCACTTCCTTCATGTCCTGTTCCGATTAAAGCATTTGGCATATCCGGAACAGAACTAATAAGTGGCTTTCCATCAGCCACTGAAAAGATACAACATCTGTTTTTATCAATACACGTAATGGGAGAAAAACAAAGGGAGTAGTTTTGCAAGTTCTTATCGATATTAAGAGGAACATACACACGTTCACATATACTCTTAATAATGGACCTATCGACCTTCCCTGAAAATCCTTTGAATTTCTGGCTGAGCATTTTTGAAAAAAAGAAGGGTAGCAAACTGGCAATAGGAGACTGCGGGAGTAACAGGATGGAAGTGCTACTTCTTGTTGCTTGCTTTATGTATGGCACAAGATTCCAATAGCCAACATAATCTCGTTCTATGTTCTATAAGTCTCCAATGTTCTAGAAAAAATCAATTTCTTAGAAAGAAAAAGAAATCCTGCGAGTTCTATCCAAAATAAAAGGAAAAGAAAACCTCGTATGCCAAAGAAAAATCAGTGAGCTAAATCGAGTCAAAGACTCAAATCTCTCAGAGTGTCTTGCAGTCACACCTGGAATATCAAATTTCCCTCGATGGCTGAACCCTCCATGGCTCCATCTCCCTCGGTGGCTCCATCTCCTTCCTCTCCTTGCCGGAGAGCTACCCAGCCGCAAATGGCGTCGTTGATTCGATCGATCCGCTGCCTCTTCGTCGCCACATCGCCGCTGCCACGGCTGCTGGCTCTCACCGGACGGGGGCGTGCTAGGGCTGGCCAAGACGGGTGAGTGGCGGCCACATCGGAGCAAGGCAGAGGAGGCCGAGGCGGGGCTGTGTTGAGACTTGAGACCAGCCTAGGCAGGGCGGCGGAAAGATGAGCGTTGTATGGGCGAGTTTTGTGAGGGAGAAAAGACGGCGGCTCTGTCGGGAGCAGCTGCGCGAGGAGGCCGAGCCGGAGATGGGCAGCCGTGTCGCAACCGTTCCATGCAGATCACGCGACCCAAATCGCCCGAAGGCAGAAAGGCGAACACCACCAGAAGAGATTTTTATAAGAGTAGAGATAAGCATGTGAGTTTATTTAATATTAAATAATCTCTTCATTCTCCGAACGATGTCGTTTAGAACAACAAAATTAATTTAATTTGAATTGATCATACTGTACTAAATGACATTATTCGGAGAATGAAGAAAGTATTTTTTAAAACTTTGATTATTACTAAAGGATATAGTAAAATGTATGATTTGATAAAGTATAAATGATATTTTAGATTTATTATAAAATAACTATCATAATACTAAGTAATACTTGATCTTTCAAATATTTAATCGGTTAAGATAAGTTGAAACTATTTGACTTCAATTTAACTTTTTAAAAAATACTTGTATTTTTAAACAAAGAGAGTAGATGATGGCAAGCTTTACATTATACCCTAGTAAAAAAATGTACTAGCAGTGGAGAAAGATGGTTTGGTATCCGTAATAACCAATTAACAAAGCACGTCTTTCAAAAAATTTTTAACAAAGCAAGTAATGGAAGGGTATTTCAAGAAATGGTTGTTTGCAGCATTCAGTAAAAGTAAGCGCGACGGGCGAGAAAGGAGAGAGAAAAAAAATCGTGGTAGCCGGCATCGGGGTCTCCGCCACCGCAAGGCGACGAAAGCGTGGCGAACCACGGCGGTGCACGGGAATATGCTCCTGTTTCGGCGCTCAGGTTCAGGACGACGTGCCACTGTTTCAGTCGTCTTAGATTCCTTTAAAATATAAATATTTTTGAGTTTGTTAAAGTTAAACTCTATCAACTTTAATTAATAATATTTAAATAATTTTTAATATAAATAGTTACATATTATAAAAGTCTATTCCATCAAAAATCTAAAGACATAATCTATATATAATAAAACATTATTATTTTTCTAATATTAATGATTAAAATTAAAAAAGTTTGACTCTTATAAAAACTATAAACACTTATATTTTGAAACGAAACAGAGGTAAGTAGTACTCCACTACCAATGACAGAAGAAGGTTGCTTGGTTTAGAAATCTGGAGACGACCAATGTCTTGTTACTTTCTGGCTTTCGGGCGTTCGCCACCCTGATCCAGCACCGTCTTGTTATTTCCATCCGGACAAGAACCTACTCGAACCTAATCCTACGCTTGACGAAATTGAGAAACGGTTGGTCTGTTCTTCGAGACAAATTTAGTGCGTCGACGAGCAAATGAAAGCGATCAACGGAGAAGACCAATGCCCCCGGCGATCGAAACGGATGTAGCAGGCAATGTCTGAGCATTCAGACAGCATACAAATCCATTTCAAGAAGAAAGACGATCGCTCGGAGGCATCGAGACCAAGAAAACAGCAAGGAAAGCACTAAACTGTGCCTTCTTTGAAAAAGAAAAGGATTGAAACTAGTAAGAAAGAACGAATATATCAACGATCAATGAGAGATCACATATCGAGCTGTTACATAGCTGATGATGCCAGCAAATCCAGAATAATAAATGGTGAATTCAAATATTATTCGTTGATTGGGACGAATCATCGCCCATCTTATCATGGCAAAATTCGACAACAATGCAGGTTATATTGTCGGTGCTCCCTCGCTCGAAAGCGATCTCCGTCAGCTTTTGGGCTGCAGCCTCAGGGCCATCCTCTCCCTTGACAAATGCTACAGCATGCTGCACCAACCAAGTTCATCAGATATCTCGCACAAAATAAGACAGGAACAGAAAGCAAAACAAAACAGAATTCTGCTATTCTTGGTTTTATGTGCAAGCCTCTGCAGAAACATCGCTTTGTCTGATTTCATACAAGTAGAGCTCTCAGTCCTTTTCGTGTTGAACTGGCTAAGTGGGTTTCAACATAACTATCTGGATAACAAAAATCCAAGAACAATGCTCTGACTGATTAGTGATGAGTTGTATCTAGCAGGTTCTCATTTCTTTTAGCAAGATACCTTCTTACAATGATTTTGCAAAACATTGTTTCCAACTACAACCAATAATTACATATGTTTAAAACTATTGTTTTACCTCAGAACCTTTATATAGGGCCAACACCAAAAGTAGGCTGCACTATTGCACCTAAACAATGGTTCCCAAAATAGGACCTTCAGAATGTCAAATCAGTTGGTTCATCATGTATCACTATGAACTGTCAATGATCCAACAGTCAATGCTGCACATAACCTCTTTCAGAATTTCTCTACAAACTTTTTTCCTAAGAAATCACAACATCCCACAAGAGAAGCAAAGCATATAAGTTCATCAAATTTGGAATGTCAAACTAACCTCATTTGACACCACATCCCATAGCCCATCACTTGCCAAAATTAGAAACTCCAATTCACTGTCTATTTTTTGTTCCTGACAAAATATTGTACAAATGACTTGATTTTTCAATTGTGAAGACATTACAGAGTATTGTATTTTTTTTTCCTTCAATGGATGAAATACAAAGTTATTACTGATTAGCATGAGAGTTACCTGAATCTCAGGGTCTGCAATAACAAACTTCTTCAACAAACGGTTGCCAAATGCCCGCGACATTGCAAGTACACCACCTACCCTCCATGTCCCTACAAAGTGTACCATTATCATCAAGAAACCCTTGCAATGTGTTATTGATTATCAACCACATAAATAGTGTTAGTGGTAGTAATGACTTTGGTGGAAAGACAAGCAGACATTCCCCTCATGCAGTAGATGATATGATCAATTTGACATACCGGCAAATGTAACAAATCCGCCAGCATTCTCAATCCGTTCCTGCTCGTCACTTCTATTTGGTTTGTGATCATCAGAGAGTGGAATAGCTGCAAACAAGATAATAAAATGCTTTAATGACAATCCAACAGATTACAGGATGCATATAATATATTCCCATGCTGGGCCATGATAACTACCATTGGTAAAAAATTGAGAACAAAGTTTTCTGCAATTTCAGGCATCGGCCTCATATGGTGAGGTCAGGCCAAAAAGATTATGATAACAGGAATCAAATACACACTACTCATCATCAATGAGCTAGGCACGAAGATCACAAAAGTTACAGTGAGTTAATAAAATATTCATTTTTTCTAAATCTGATGGAAAACAGCTAAAGTATACTGACAAGAGAACATGTAATTTAATGATGCTATACAATAATGACTGAAAAAAATGAGAGGTTTGCACCTTTGCCTGCCTTTGATAGTACAGCTCGTGAATCACCAACATTTGCCACATATAGATGGTTTCCAACAAAAACTGCTGTTGATGCAGTTGATCCATCCTCTCTATGGCTATTGCTTTCAGCTTTCAAAAAGTCTGAGTCAATTCTTTTATAGGTCTCACCTGTGATTTGCCATTAGTTAAATCACTACTAAATGCATTGCATTATCTTGAAGCAACAAAACATGAAAATTCATACTTATTGCAGATTTCATATCAGTAATGAAAGCTGGGTGTTTCAAGAGGTTATTAAACAAGTGTTCTTTTAAATACTCTGCAGCACGTGTACCACCATGACCTGCGATGACAAAAGAAGTTAGGTTCACTAGATAGAGAAAATATGGCGTCCAAAAAGTGATTGCCTGACCATCAAATACTCCAAATAAGTTTATCTGATGATCGTCAACTTTTGATGATTTTATGTCGTAGAAGTCTTCCATGCTCACTCTTCTCCCCTTGAGGCTCGAATACCCACATTTTAGACTTCCATCCTCACTGCAAAACAAATATTTCACATGTCATTATGTGGTTTCTGAAGGGATGATAAGAGGATCACCAAGTTAATTGGAGAGATCTATGGGTGCTGGTGGCAGAGATGCACATGCATCAATGCATGCATCGTATTGATACAAAAAAGAAATTGTAGCCACTTTTAATCGATGAATAAATCTTTTTTTTGAAAGATCCAGAGTAATTCCGGATTTTTAATTATAAGAAGAAATGGATTTTACAAGTATCATAAGCACAACAAAAAGAGAGGCTGGCCTAGGAGCAGGGGCTAGGCAAGGTGATAATCGATGAACAAAATCAACTACCTTCTAAATATATATCCTCTAGCCTCTAGCAATCAGTCCCCAACTACAATAGTATGTTGGATAGCCATAGAGTCTGTATTTCAGATTCATGATTTAAGTCTTGATTTGTAAAGCAAGAAATACTAGTTTGCAAAATTGTGAAATGCTCGGGCTTAAGCTTAAAGCTGCTAAACGCTTGAACCACGCAAACATGTGCAAGGGGGCTTGCTAAAAGGAAATCATTAATCCCTTTTCTGTTTAGAACCTTAATAGCAACTCAGATGAGCTCAATTTATGAGCATCCAAAAGAAAGAAATTAAACCCTTCCAAGAAAGGCAAGAATGTGAGGTCCAAAATCAGCAGCACTAATTCCCTTCACCGAATCCACGAACAACACAAGTTTTTTTTTTCCCTCATTTCAATCGACTCTAGATAAAGGAACTACCACTATCAGTTCTCTATATGTATCCGGGCAAACATTGAATGCTAAAGGTTCACAAGAACAAACGCATTGACCCCAAAAATTACATCCCCAAGAGGAGTTGCATTCCTCTAACAAACAACTGGATGAGCACTGTATGGTAGGATAAGTGGTCTAGAGAACTACAAACAAAAGATATGATATGACATGGGAATGGGAGTGATGCACGAACTAATGGCAGCCTTTCGATTTGGTAATGCAATTTGAATTGAAGAGCCTTGATTATTCCTACCCAACCTGCAGCTTCGATCAACAAAACAACTGCATGGAACCTAACAAATTAATCCTTAGAATAAGTTCTATGCCGAAAACTTACTTCACCAATCAAAACGAGCATTAGCGCAAGGAGCGTTACCTCTCCCACCTGCCGCACACGTGCGCCGGCCCTTCCTCCGCTCTCTCGGTCTCATCGGGCGCCGCAAGAGTCGCCACCACCGTGGCCTCCCCAACCCCACTCAATGTGGCATACGCCGCCATCCTG